>JBBPDH010000130.1:10445039-10457221 GCA_037974565.1 Clupeocharax schoutedeni
TTCTGTGTGTTGCCAGACAGTCGGGACAGTGCATATTTTTATGGGTATAATATAAACTTTTAATCTTTAAACTTATAAAGCAGTTAGCTTGGATGAAGCTACGGTACATGGACAAAAATACTGAGAAGGCTGGGAATTTGTGCCCATTGAATCTTTAGAGCATTTATTAGGTCATGCAATGATGTTGGATGAGAAGGTCTGGCTCGCAATCTCCATTCAAGGTGAGCCCAAAGGTGTTGGATGGGGTTGAGGTCAGGGCTTTGTGCAAACCAGTCAGGTTCTTCCACACCAAACTCATCCAGCCATGTCTTTACAGAGCTTGCTTTGTACACTGGGGAACAGTCATGCTGGAATAGAAAAGGTTCTTCTCCAAAGTTGGAAACATGGTGTTGGTTGGTCTTCTGAAGCATTATGCTTAAGATTTTCACTGGTAGTAAGTAATTAACCAGGTGCATCCCATCGCTTTTGTCCATATTTATCATATCACTGTTGCACTGTTAGTAAAATGAATTCACTTTGTATGATATGTGTATTATACAGTCAGTGCCATAATTACTGGTTATTTACAAAGTTCACGAGTAAACACAAAATCAAATCTCACTGAAAATAATGACTTTTTGTTTCACTTGGGTATATGTGGTGAAACAGAGGCCAATTGCCTTAGCCATTCATCACCTTGGGAATGATTATAGGTGGGAAAAAAAAGTCAAAAGAAGGTTGTTATTATGGAGAGAGCCTTTTTCTCTCATCTAAGCACCCAGACTTCACTAGATGCTACATCTTTGACTGGAACCAAATTCTGTGATCACATGAAACAAAAAAGGTAACAAACACTCGAGGGGAGGGTTTGCGTTACGATGGCTATCCAAAAAGGAGCCTAATCTCCACTGTTAAATATGGTGGTGTATCTGTCATGTTTAGGGGCTATTCTGTCTAGAAATGCCCAAAGAAAATCATGGGCCCCATTGAAGTAGCAGGAGATTTGAAAAGAATTTTGGCAAAAAGCCTCTGCCAAAAAGCTGAAACTGGGGCATGGTTGGATCTTCAAGTAAGGCTATGATCCAAAACATACCTCTAAATCCACACAAAAATGAGTACAGATTCAAGATTTTGAAATCACAATCCCAGTCTAAACACCACTGAAAATCTTTGATGTGAACTGATAAGGAGAGTCCAAGGAGGATCTGGAGAGGTTCTGAAACGGCCATTGCTTATTCTATATTCCCAAACTCTTCCAGCACTTGTTTTTTTGTGAGCAAAAGGAATTGTATCTAATGTACATTATGGCAACATCTTGCTAGCGTTCAAATTCCATTAATTAGTCATTTAGACTGATCCAGGAATGTGTCATTTGTTTGCAGTACAAGTGTATATACTTAATGGCATTTACACTTTATTCATAATAGAGAAGTGATTAATTATAGCACGAAGTAGCTAAGTGTTATTCCCATGAATCATCATTAAACGCCAATTGGAACCGACTGAGTGTGGGAAAACACTCCATAAAGCATAGTATATGCCAAAGAGCAAATATGGGTCACTGAAAACGGATATAAAACTTTGGAGTCTAATTGTGGTGTGGTGAGAGCTAAACAGAAGCATGCCAGAGCGTGCTTTGATTCACAGGGCGGGGCTGCTCAAGCCTTTCTGAGTTCGAGTGATAGCAAAACAGATGGCAAACTGTCCGATGCTTATTGTAATTAATGAAGCAAAAGAGCTTCTCCCTCGGTTGTTTTTGCAGAGCAGAACATGAACTGCGCATCCAGAAGTTAATATACAGAGAAAATGAGTTCAAAAATGCTTTCGGCCGAGAACTCATTACTGTACATATGAGGAATGTTCTGGGGTGACGATTGCAGAGCACTCCGCATTTGCATTCATATTTGCATGCGCAGATTAGTTTTTGTTCCCAAGCAAAGGCGTTGACATTGACAAAAACCTGAAATAAATCAGCAGAACATTCAATCAAAAAGTAGACGGATATTCATACATCGGAGTGGCATCAATCAAACACTGTGTCTATTTCCCAAAGGTGTTTGTCAAGGCTTAAGTAGAGAAATCAATGTAAATAGAAATATCCAGGCTGGGAAATATTATTTTTAGGGTTATTTTGTTTCTCTGTTTGTTTGTTTGTTTGTTTTTTTGTTTGTTTGTTTGTGTTTTCTGTTGCGCTTGAGAGTGGGTCTTGATTATATTTCAAAAGCTGTTGCCGAGGGCATTGAGGCCATTTCCTGCTCGAACACAGTGTAATATAATATAATCTCAATAAGATTATATTTTTTTAGTGTACAAAAAACCCCCAAAAAACAAAGATGCACACACTTTAGCATGGACAAATCTCTTCTCCTGGCAAACAGCCAAGCCATATTCATGTTCCATCGTTTCCCATTTCCTTGCAACAAGCAAAACACTGACAGCAATTAGAGCGAGAGACATGGCTGCGGATCCAAACCACTTTAGCCATGTAATGCTAATGTGATATTTATATCTTCTCAGAGTGCATATTTTCATTGTGTGCTTTTGCTTTAACAAATAAAAGTTGATGCAAGGTTTAGAAACTTAACTAATAGTGCTTGCCCTGAAACGCTATTAGCGTAATCATTGTTTCTGCCGCAAAACTGGCAGCATCAACTTTAGCTGGTGGATGCTTTTGAGGAGTCCTAAAGCCAGAATACAGTAAGTGGAGAAACATTAATTTTTAGGTGAACATAGTATTTGATCATTTTAATTAGGAAATTTCATCAATTTCTCTGATGGAATGATCACTAGGGGACCCTGCAGAAAGAAGGTATGGCTGTGGCTATTTCTGCCTTCCTCAATGCTAATTCAGAACTGGACATGTACAAAGTTTCCTTTCATTTAGGAACAAACCAGCATTTGGGCAAGCAGAATGTGAAAAGGAATAAACTTGATTCTTCAGTGCTGTTTCATTTTTTACCTATACATACTATAATCAAGTATATTATGCAATAATGAAATTGCAAACTGAATGATTGTGTATGGTTGCACTTCTGAGGGGTGAGGATGCAGCATGTCTATGTTAAACAATTATTTGTAGTTTAGTCCCACACTTAACTGCCATTGATCCAATCTGAGTATTTGTGTTTGGACCATGTACATAACTCATTAAAATCTGCCCGCCGAAGTAGGTGGTGTGCACCTAACTAATAACTCCTGTCACCAGAAGGCTTTGGGTTCAAATCCCAGGACTGTCAGTTGCACCACTAAATTACCCCTGAATACAGAAGACGAACTTCACACTGTGTGCTGTGGTGTGTTCACATGTGACAAATTGTTTAATTTCAAGCTTTTATATGAAGCCATAGAGAAATGGATCAGCGAGTGGAACTGAAGTTTTCTGTGTATCTTGCTTGGATGTGCTGCAGTATGGATGAGAGTGCATAGTTACTTTGAAACTATCGCAGTTCATCCAACAGTTAAGGCAGCACAGAGTACAGATCTTTTATACAGTGACAGAAAACATGACACAAAGAAAACAGCAGCTTCACTATTTTACTATGTCTAACACCAATAGTCTGGACCAATGGCAGTTAGGTCAGACAGAGTTAAACAAAGCACTAAACTACGAATAAATGTAACCATAGACATCCCCTATCCCCACCCTCCACTTCTTTGAAGTACATATTAGTCTAACTCTTGACACAAACACCGTCCAGAATACTGGCTCTCAAATTTGTGGATAATGATTGTTCTATGTTAAATTACCTGATTTATGCAAAACCCACCCTGCCCCAGAGTTTGCACAAATTCTGTTTAAATTATTAAACAGTGAATCATGATAGCACCAGCCAGCTTAAACCTTGTTGTAATGAACACTGTTGTAATGATGTCTCTTTCTGCCCTGCAGGGTATTTGACAGTGGCAATAGAGCCCCTGCCACCTGTTGTTGTTGGAGAGACGGTGACGCTGAAGTGCAACTTCAAGACTGACGGCAGATTGCGGGAGATTGTCTGGTACAGGGTGAGTGGAAAACCATTTTCTGTAGGAAGTTGCCTTTGTCATTGCTGTTTATGCACAGCGCCACACTACGGCTAAGATCCAAGTAGCGTAATTGCACTCATTACCGCAGTGATCCGCATAAAGAACTTGACTACGTTTGGCCTCGGAGCATAGAAGCCACATGGTCTGAAAAACTGTTTCCGTTTTCATGCAAGCTGCTCCATTTACGCTTTAGCTTCAGATGTTTTCTGCCTGTCTGGTTTGAGCCACAAAATAACTCTCACCGCAAAACACAAAAGAGAAGCTTGTGTTTAGAGTAAAAGCAACAGCATAGTAAATATATACTATATAGTAAAAGTGGATGTAATATAATGTAATATTTTTTAGAATTATGAAAATCAATCTACTGTCATTATTATTAATAGTAGTGACAGTAGATTGATTTTCATAATTCTAAAAAATTACATTACATTATTTTACATTACATTTTACATTACATTATTACATTATATTACATCCACTTTTACTATATAGTATATATTGATTATGCTGTTGCTTTTACTCTAAACACAGGCTTCTCTTTGTGTTTTGCGGTGAGAGTTATTTTAGTAATCAAGGATGTACCTTTTGAGTGGCCATTGAACATTACTTATTAAATTAAACTATGTATACAGCACTGTGCAAAAATCTTGAGCCACCCCTCGTTTATTTATGTTCTACTATCAGCTTGTTGGTGCAAAAATACATGTTTATGTTTGTCACACAGTCTTTGGCATATTGAGTAGACTAAATAATAGAAATAGGATTATATATTTTACTGCAACAGACTGCAAAGATACAAGAAGCCTACATTAAAGGAGTTCCAAACACTTTAGGCTTTAGGCACCATCAGTATACTGATCACCGCCTGATCACCTGGAATCATCTGCACCTGTTTCTTCACTGGTTTAGGACTTAAGTTAGATGTGCTTTGTTCTGCTTGAATGATTCATACATAGGGCACTTTGTGGCTTAACAAATCAACTAATCCGGTTCGGGGACTGGAATGAAATGAGAGGAAACCTGTGAAAATCCTTCAGGAAAGACTACATTAAAATGTAAAAGGTCTAGCTCTTTGCATCACAGGGTTGGCTCAATACTTTTATATAGTACCATATATTTGATAAATTGTCTTAGTAATGGTAGTAATGGTATACGGTTAGTATTAATATCTGTATTATTAAAAATACATTAAATAGGGGCATTTGGGTCTAAAACTAGCATTAAATATTTTCTTTGTTACCTAATTTCTTGAAAATATGTTGTTGGTTTCTCTCACCTTCATAATAAGAAGAGGGTTTTTGTAGTCGAATATCTCACTCAGGAGCCTGCTATGGTACCACCATAGTACTTTGGAGACTGCTATGGTGGTGCATTTTTACAACAGGCAAGTACTCCACATTTAAATTGTAAGGTATTTTTTTTAGGCCCAAATAGATAGGAAATCACACAAAAAAGAAATTGGAGGAGATTTTTTTCCTTTGGTTCTCAGGAGGATAAAGCAAAAAAATATTTTGGAACCTTTATTTTTAAGTTTGTAATAGCACTAGTGATATTAATTGTTGGAAATCTATTGTGTTACTTACTGTTGTCTGCTTTTCAAGCCATGACATATTATTCTCAGTGCTAAGCACTGGTAAATCAGTTGCGAAAAGTGATTCAGCTGCAGCGGGACAACATGGCGAGTCTTGGCTGGAGACCCTGATGTGATATTCTGCCGGTCAGTGCCACGTTTTAATAGATCGCAGCTGGGCACTTAGACTTATTAGTCCCCAGTCGGTATACTGCACAGTGTGAATGTTAGACTCAATTATGTGTTTTAGAGTGGAGGACCCCTTTGTTTTCTTCCACCGTGCCTTTCCTTACCGCTGTGGTGTGTGTTTTGATTAATGAACATCAAACTGCTGCTGAATGTTTGCCAGGCTGATAACAGGGTTTCAGCGCTTGAGGTTTGATTGGGGAAATATGAGTTCTGAGCGGGAGATTTGCATGGTAACTCTTCAAAAAGCATCAAAGCAACTGTCAAATCATGGTATCAATTGTGCCCAATGGACTAGCCAAATGGTTGCACAAACTGGGGCCAATGGGCCAAATTTCAGTTGAGCACCTTTGTCTCACTGGTGACACTGACTTTCACAGTGACATGAGCAATAAAAGTGTGTGTACCATTGACTTTCTTGGTCATTTTTGGCCCTCATGCTGTATATCAACCCAAACTAATTCAGCTACTTTAGGGTGCACCCGTTGCTGACATTGCTTCTATAATCTTCATAGTAAAGCATTGCTAATAGAAAGGGATGCTCTGGAGCAGCTGCATAAGCCAAAGGTCACCATGCCCTATGTGTCAGCTAGAGGGCCAGAGATCCCTATTAGTACCCTTAATTTCAGAAGAGAGGCTGGAGGAGTGAATGCATGCATGAAATTAGAAATGTTATGGGAATAAAAAATCTTAATGATTTGCCTCTCACATGAACGGACAATGGCTTAAATATCCTGAAACATTATTAAGTGAACAAATTTGCACTGGACTGCAATGTGACACCATTCTTAAGTGGTTTGCATGATAAACCTGGCTTTAGCAGAACGAAAAACTCCACTTTATCCACAACACTACTGCTCAAATTTCCAGTGGTTTAATCATGCCTTTCCAGAGTCAAATATTATGTTTTTTGTTTATTTTCTAAATAAAAAGATTTTAACTCAAAATCAGTATGGGAACAAAACATTACGTTTCTATGAATTTTAATGCACAGCTGCCTCCTATTTGCTACAGTTTACAGTTACAGTTAAATAAATTAAAAAAACACCCTTTGTATGACTTCTGAGCTCATTTTACTCATTAAACCTTAATTCAGGTCAGGTGTAGAGAATTCCGGAGCCTAATGAATTATGCGAGTCCTCAAACGATTATTTCGAGTCCTCAAAAGTGTTGGGCTTACACTTAACAGCTATGTATCTGAAACAAAAGAAGATATAAACAAAAGAAGCCACAGAAAAAATATATATTAGATATGAGGGACATTCAAAAAGTATCTGCAATTTTATATTTTCTTTGGAAACTGCGAAGGCTGGAAGGGGAGTAATTAGGCGTGTCATGTAGAAAAATTGCATTGCAAAGGAAGGTGACTGTAGAAAAGTGATGTAATTTGTTTTTGACATTTCTAATACAGTTTAAAAAGCGTGGAAATATTTTGAATGTCTCTTGTATTTATAAAATGTATTTAAATAATTCATGGAAGTTAAGAAGTATGGTTAAAATCATAATCTCAAAAGTCAACATCTGAAGTATGTTTAGACAAACCACAAGAATTAATTGGAATTAATTGCTGAGGTCTGAACCTAATCTATGATCATGTCTCTTTAGAGAGAATGTTCAGTAAAACCTTCACTGTACCGAGACTTGAATATAACTGCAAATCTGTTAGAACATATTAAACTGCAGACCAGTCTAAGACCAACTATGAACATTTATGTACTAAAAGCATTCTTCAAGAAAAAATGGAACTGAAACATACTACATCAGGAAGAGACGGACTGCTATCAGACTCCAAGGAATCTTTGGAAGCTTCTTATTAGCTATGGACTGAAATAGGTGCTGCAATAATGTCACATTTGACATTTTATGTTATTTTTCATCAAATAAATCATAATTTATCTGCATCATCTGCATAAATGTGACATTTAAGGATGCTCCATATACAGGCGATTCACATCTTTCTATGTAGAAAATGAACTAACTATGGACCAGGTGTGCCCAGACATTTGCATACAATGTGTATGCTACATGTTTTGCTTAGTGAACAATTAATACAACAAACAGTATGTGATTCACGTCTTTGTACACATCGTTTGTGAACATCACTGTGTGCATCTGTCCACTGCCTTTGATTCAACCTTGGATTCACCACCTTAACAACTAGAGCAACTCTAGACTCATATTTGCAAATTCTGACCTTTCTGAGACAGGACAAAAAGAGATTAATAGCACTTTACATATTAGCCACAGTCTCATACATCATACTGCACACTTCGACAGTACCATTGAATCAGAATGGAATCTAGGAGCATTTATTTGCTTGTTCATTTTTTTCTTGGCATTGGCCATGATAATGAATGATAGTCAATGGATGCTTGATATCATCCTAAGCCTTGTCCTTTCAGAGTTCAGAAGGAGTGGAATTGGTGTAATGGCTTATTATCAGGGCCAGCACGTCCACCCAGGTGAATTAGGCAGGCGCCTTGGGTACCACTTTAGGAATGCAGCAAAACTCTTGCCGGCCCCCCAATTACAACTGGCTCCCCTAGTGCCACCTAACACTATGGGGCTGGAGTACTGTCAATCAGACAATTCCCACTGCCAATGGATCAAAGTGCGGACAATAACTGCGGGATCTGATGCAAAATCACAGTAATACTTTTTCACACAGCTGGAGAGACCATGCTGAACCATTTTGGCAGTCTATTGATCCCCCGAATCAACAAAATCTTACATCACCACTGCCCTCCCTCCTGGGCCATCACCTCTCGGTCAGCAAAGCAAAAAACGTGACTGGACTGAAGCTGGAGTGGCGAAATGTCATGCGCCGGCACTGATTATAATATTCATCCATAAAGCTATGTGACAAACAAAATTCCACACTGGGATTGTTTTGCAGTATATTGTGAATGTGCTAGATCATGCAATACATACACAATGCATTGATGACATAGTTTACGAGTGGCCCATATTTTTTAAACCAGTTTTCCTCATCAATTTAGTTGTGTCAGTTTAGTTGTGGCCATTTCCCACCCCATGACTAGGTCTCTGGTAATCCCTTGATGCCAGGAGGGTGAAGGATAGCATGAGTGTTCTCCAGATGAGTGGGTCCGGATGCTCATAGCACACACTGACAAACATTGAGATGGTCAGAGGCTTATTTGCATGTTATGATTGCTGCGGTGCAAAGGCCAGAAATCACAATAACAATTAATAGATGACATATTATGCAAGCCAGGTGCTCTCCTATTTGCCCGGTAATGTGAAGAATGTACTGGGTCTTATGAATGTTTCAGCAGCTCACTAGCAATTTTGCATTGTCACACTGATGAAAAAGACATCAACATCAGCTATTGACTGCTGATCAAAAAGCCTGAGGTCGTAATATGAACCATCTCTCCATCCCCAGTGACTTCCCGCTCAACTTGAGGCATTTCACATTATATATCAATTATCCATGCCTGTCAGTCGACGTTTCTTTATTCACTGTGTTCTGTTTGACTAAACTGTCGACTACTCATTTCTTAACCTCGCTCAGGCGTTCCTGAGGTTGATCTCTACTTTCGGCAATTGGCGCATCTAATCGAGAAACACTCTGACGAGACGACGGCAGCAGCCGTTTGAATTAAAGATCGCAGTGGTGGTTCTTCATTACCGTGGCTGCCCTTATCTCCTCAGCCTCTGTCTGAGGATTTTGTAATGCACACTAGTTCGCAACCTGCTGCTTCAAAACCTATACACACTCCTGAAAAGCGTGGGCCACACTCAGCTACTCTAGATGGAGTAGATTTCCATTGAGCAGCATTCTATCTGGTTTTGGCAAGGAGAGCTCCTTCGAGCAAATAGAGTGTCCTCTTTATTAAAAACTCTGGTGTGGTAATTCCTCACCCTGGATTGGACTGTCCTTAAAAGGTTCACTATATTGGACTATAATTGCAGACTTTAGCCCTATGCACAGCTTTCCTTGACCCCATTCATCATTTGTTTCTGATCAGAATACCACCGTATATCAGAGTGGTGCATCATTCTTAGCACAGTAGTGACTGGTTGAGGTAATATAGGCTTGCGCTGCTATACATTTATCAGGTGTAGCTGGAATTAAACCTTTCAATATCACTACCAGGCTTAAGGTGATGTGCTACATGAAAAATGACCACAGAAACTGACCATATATGAGGGGCAGTGGTCCCAAATTCTGTTGCAGAGCCTCATTCCTCATGCCACACCAGATCCAGTTAAATTAATGTCTTTAGACATTTTTGACTGGCTTAATCAAATACATTCTCACAGTGGCTGCTGGTATAAATGGGCTAGTAAGGCTAAATTCCAGCTCTCTTTCAAAGATAAAAGACATGGCAGCTGTTCATGGAGATTTAGGACTCACTGCTTATCACAGCTATTGGGGTTGAATACTGTTTTATTTTAAATTTATACATTAAATACTTGTCATTCAGTATTATGACTGATACTACTAATAGACGGTAGTGTGAAAGGAAGGCTGCAACTAGTACTCCAGGAGGCAGGTGTGTGACAACTGGCTACAGTCTCTATTCACTAGTAAAGTGAGGCTATGAGACTGGAGTTATAAAGTGTTATAAATGATACAGTGGTCAGTGGGTGCTAAATAAAGGGTACTATTTATCTGGGTTGGAGAAATGGTTCTTTGTCAGAAACCCCTGAAGCTGTTGCCTGTTTGCCCTATAAGTGACAAATTATGATCAGAACAAAAATGAACGATGCCTATATGCTTATTTATTTTTATATTTATTTATTTATTTATATATGTATTTTTTTATATTTCTTTTTTTATATTTATTTATATATATATATACACATGAGCTAAAAAATACAGATTTAGTGAGATGCAATTGGTACATAGTGTTTCCAAATGATTAAGAATGTGTTTCTTTATACAAAGCTTTCTCTGGCATGTGTGATTTATGCTGTTTATGTAAGTTCTGTGTAAATCATAGTTATTTTTTGCCCAAGCTGTCTCATTAATAAAACACAGCGATGGCGGCTCGTACGAAACGCTGGGACTGTTTGTTCTCTAGCACCTGAAATCCATAGAAAAAGTTATGCGCGAAATTAAAAGTTCTGAAAAAAGGCATCCGTGTGCCTGCACTGCTTCACTGAGTGTGCCTGATTTTACCGATATATTATAAATACAGAAAAAAGTTTTGGATCCTTAATTTTTGGGGTATTTCATTCTGATGCATTTTAAGTGATGCCCTTGCATCACAAAGCTTGTTATCTCAGGTGTTAAATGAAACCTTCTCACTTTGTGAGCACCCATTGCATCCTTTTAGAAGCAAAAGTATTAGTGCAATCACTAATACCAGCAAGGCTGATGCATAAATGCATCTTAAGAGATGTTACACCAAGGCGCTCTCGTTATGGGTGCGTTTATTTCCAGGCGGACCTCAGATTAGGCTGCTGTTGCTTTTGTTATTCCAGAGAGGAAATGCTAATGCAGCGATAGATTGCGTTTTGCCAGTGCTATAAATGGCACATTATCACTTTGAATCCAACAATGCATTCTGTGAGGGAAAAGTGAAGGATGCACAGAATCTTGGGAAAAAACCCACAGAGACGACTTCTCCCCTCAATGAAAGTGTCTGCTAGTTCACTTCATGCTGTGCTTGTTCTGATTATGTCATTCTAATGAAGAGATAGCCTGCCCTGGTCCCAGCGGACACCTTCGCACTGAAGGCTGAGGGGTGTTTCCGCTTGGCTGGTTGTTGAGTGCCATGCCGCATTACCTGGAATGTGGCAGGGTTAACCTCCTGGAGTTCAGCGCTCTATTCCTGACCAGCATGAAGGTCATCAGCGGTCTAGACCACCGCTGTGCTTGGAATAGTATTCCTGTTCCCTCCCACACTTTGTCACATATAGCTACATTTCCAGTTTGCACTGACAGTTTTCAGTATAAATTGGTTCTAATTTTATTCTAGTACTGCGTAACTTCACAGATTTTGAATACTTCGTAGTTAAGGCTGTCAGCGTTCAGCAATTTTTGGCCTCGACTGATTTACTACAGACAATTACATGCAATTCAATACCAGCCTCAGCCAGCCTACAAGCATGCTTTTTCCAGAACCTAAACCAGTCTATTCTGGTGTGATCTACACTGGGTGACTGGCTTACCAGTGAGAATTACAGTACCACTACATTAGGTTACTACTTATTGAGTGAATGTACAGACTTCAATCAAATGCTGACTGGCCCAGTAATCCAGTAGTGTTGAGGTAGGGAGGCGATCTAAGCAGTGCTACACCACAACCATTGAAATAAACAGTGAAGTGAGTTTTAATTCTTAAATAGAACTCAAGACTTTCCTGTTTGTTTTCTGTACATTCTGGTTCAGACTCTACACGCATTCACGCAGGTATGGTGCCGAATGTGTCTACAGATACACAGCTATGTA
>JBBPDH010000130.1:10491430-10502614 GCA_037974565.1 Clupeocharax schoutedeni
AAGACCAAGACAGCGAGACCAAGACAAGACCGAGGGATCCGAGACCAAGACAAGACCAAGACAAAAGACCGTCGAGAATGTGACAAGACCAAGACCACGTAAAAGTGTTCCCGAGACCGGTCTCGAGACCAAGACCGGTCTCGAGACATCCAACTCTAGTCAATGGTACTCCCTTAAGGCAGGGTCTTTTTCAGCAAGATGTGCCATGCCACAAGAGTAGCTCAGGAATGGTTTGAGGAACATTTCCAAATTTCCAAATTCCCTGAATCTCAGTCCCATTTCACCATTTGTGGGATGTGGTGCCAATCCATGAAGGCTCTACCTCACAACTTATTGGACTGATGAGATCTACTGATGATGTTTTGCCACCAGATCTATAACACACCTTCAGAGGTCTTGCTGAGTCCATGCCCTGTTGGGCCAGAGCTGCTCTGGTGTCATGTGTGGCTGATTTGGTGTCGTGAATGTAAGTTATGGCTCATCAGTGTAAGCCAGACTTTAGTGCCGTAACTTCCTGTTAGATTAAATGAAATCTGAAGCGTTCTGTGAAGCTTGTCTAACCTGGCAACAGCTGCTATGAACCTTCTGATCTGTGGATCTGTAGATGTACCACACATGCACATACACATGCATGCACAAACACACACACACACACACACACACACACATGCACACACACACAAACACACACACATCACACAGCTCAAACCACACACAGCATATTTAATCATTGTCCGTCCTCCAGAGATCTATGTGAAGATGACGGCTGTACGTGACTACTAGCAGTGGCAATTTCTCCTGCAGATTGGGCGAGTCACTTTCAGTTAAGAATGGGGGGTCTCTTATATTTCGCCACAAGCAACTTGCTCTCCAAGGACCAAGTGAGAAGACAAAGTCTCCATGATGATGGGAGAAGCGGAACCTTGTGGTGAAGCGCTTTTGTCTTTGACTGACAGCCTGAGATGTGAACCCTCTCCTTTCCTGCAAAGGCAGCTCAGCGACAAAGAACTTAGCTGTCATATTGACTAAGAATGAGAGAGGGAGATGGGCGAGAAAGAAAGACATTGCATTGCTAACATTATGACTCTCATTAAATATTCAATCCCACAAAATTAATTTTTCAAACACCTTTAACAACTCAGGATCCCACTGGAGGCTGGGGGTTTCGGAGGTAGGTTTGGTCGAGACATGAAATTTCAATTTTCACCACAACGCCACCTTGTTTGACACTCCGGGTCTTTCTCTGGGAAACCAAGTTGTCGTGTAGAATAAGAATGGGGACAGAAGAAAAAAAGCAAAGTAAAACAACAGCCATTCAAGGCAAAGACAAAGGTGTGAAGTCTGGTCTGGTCTGATACGGTCTGTTCCTACAGAAGAGCTATTGCAGGACAGATTGCTGAAAAACTTAATGCTAGCTATGACATAAATGTGTAAAAACACACAGTGCATCAAAGATTGCTGTAGATGGAACTATGTAGCTGTAGGGCAGACAAAGTATATGTAGCACATGCAGTGCCCTGTCTTCAAAGTGCCTACAATGAGTACAATGAGAAGAAGGTGTCCTGGTCTGATGAATCACATTTTGTGAATGGCCTATGTGCATTTTGACTTAACACTGTTTTAATGACGTGAGCCACATAAGGTGTTGAATCAAGGTGTTGACTTGGCCTCGTAGATCTCAGTCTCATCAAGGATCTGGGGGATGTCCTGGACAAACAAATCTAATGCATGTAGGCTCCCCCTCACAACTAACAAAACTTAAGGAATCTAATGCTTACATATCGGTGCCAGGCACCACAGCGCATCTTCAGATATCTATGCCTTGATGGGTCAGAGCTGCTGGTGGCACAAGAGTGACCGACACAGTAATAAAAATGTGTTTTTAATGCATTGGCTTATTCAGGACCACCAGTGAGCAAGTATTGCTCGCTCTCTCTCTTTCTCTCTCTCTCTGTCTCTCTTTATTTATGTACAGTGAGATGGAAAAAATATACAGTAACCCCCCAGATTCAGTCACACGCAGATTTTTTTTTGAGACCCGAACTCATACTTTTACGCGGAAATCCCCACAGCAACACATTTTTTTGCTTTTTTTTGTAGCAAGAAATATATTTTTTTCTGGATGTTTTCATACAACCCCTTGCCAGTTGTATATCTCGGCAAGGAATTGAAATAAAAAGAGGCGAATATGGGTTTACCTTCACATTTTCTTTAAGGGTAATGCATTAAACTAAGTTTAAATGAAATTAAGGTGTTCTGGAAGCATATACCAAAACACAATAAAGCAGTTTTCCACTATAAGTGGGTGCTCTTGGAACGATTAATGTATAGATTGCTTTTATATATTAGAAAAGGCTATTTTTAGTAAAGCTCCTTGTTGTCATATATATTGCTCTCTCTCTTTCTTTCTCTCTCTCTCTCTCTCTTTCTCTGTTAAACCTTGCAGGCTATTCGACTGGATATTGATTTTTCTGCCTTTGCATTGGGTCATTTTTACTCTTCCTTTATATGGCCTCATTCCTATTGATTTCTGTGTGTCTGTAGGTGCATGCGTGTGTGACTGTATGCGTAAATGTGGTAAGCGTATGTGGTAACTGTGTGTGTATGGTGTATGTATAGTGTGCGTTTCTGTGAATGTTACATGTGTAAAGGGGGGTATCTACAGGTGGGTGAGCCATGATTTCTGATTACACAAACAAAAACGTGGGCTCCGCTCAGATCCTGCATCACTTTTTAATTTCCTGCTGTTGCAACAGAGCGCTGAATATAACACTGTAAATAGTGAAGACCTCCGAGCTCCGATTTCTCAACACATGCAAACACACAACGCATGCATAGTGTTGACAGCCATATCTTCGAGAGAAGCGTGGAACATGAAGTCTCCTTTTTTTGTGTATTTTTTCGGATCCACATTATTCGCCGTCTCAACAGCAGCTATTCCTCCTGCTTTGACAGTGAGTGTGGCAGGTGAGAATTGTGGGATAACAAAAACAGGCCAGCATGAGACAAAGTGGATAATGCATACGAATATCTTTCTAAACCTTTTTTTTTAATGTAGAGCACATTATATTACATGTGAAGATGACAGTGTGTTAATAGGCAATCACAGCATAACTGACAAAATACGACAGCAGCTACATTAGCGTACGACATAAGGCCTCTGCATATCTATGTGTGAGCTGAGATAATTGCTAACCGACTTCCCTTCATTCACTTCAGTATAATTTAGTGCTAATGGTTGTTGTAATACTGTCTAATTACCTATTCTTTTGCACTTTATAGCAGTCTGTGTTCGAGTGTGTGTTTGTGTGGTGTGTGTGTGTGTGTGTGTTTGTGTGTGTGTTGGGGAGTTAGAGTGAGTTTGAAGAAATGAATAGACTTTAAATAGTCTCTATTTAGTCTCTGCGTGTCTTTAGTAGTGTTATGAGATTTGTACATGGGGACAAGGCAGAGAGAAAGAACAAGGTGAGAAAAAAGAACAATCTGAAAGGGCAGGAGAGAACAAGAGCCTGACAGAGAAAAAACAGGAGGAAGGAGAAAAAAGAAAAGAGAGCATGAAAGCAAAGCAAGGGAAAGAACGAGTCAGAGATTAAAATATAGAACGAGATACAAGAAGAGAGGTAGAGTAAGGGAGAGATCAAAAATAGTTCAGAGAGCGAGAGAGTTCATATAGAATGGGCAAAAGTGAAGGCAGTATAGAGAGGAAGAAACAAAGAACTAGAGGGAAGAGATAAAAGAAGGACTAGAAAATACAGTAGAGACACAATGGTGTTCAAGAACAATATAGGCAGAAAGAAAGAAAGAAACACGCAAACAAACATACAAAAAGGGTTGGAAAATTCAACTGATGGAAAAGAAAAAAAAGAAAAAAATGATAGAAAAAGGAAGAATAAAGGGAAAAGACAGAAAAGAGGAAGGAATTTAGGACTGAATGAATGAATGAAGAACAGAAGTAAAGGAAAGAAGGAAATAAAGTATGAAGGAAAACAGGTGACACCAAATAAAAGGGAGGAGGAGAGAGAGAGAGGGAGAGAGAGGGGGAGATACAGAGAGAGAAAGCAATAAACAGTGAGATAGAGAGACTGTATGAAGTAGAGGAGGAAGAAAGAGAGAGAGAAGGAAATAGAGAGATAAAAACATGCTGGAATGGATTCACATGGGTGAAGCAGAACAACTCAACCAGAGAATGAGAGAGGAGCCAAGACGCTGTTCGAGAGCGATGTGAGGGCACTGCCAGCGGAACCGCCCGCAAGTGCCAAGGTCCTCATCAAACCATCATAATCACCACATGTCAAACAGCCCTGTGAACGAGCGAGAGAGAGAGAAAGGGATGAAAAAAGCAACAAACTATCATTAGCCAAGGCTGAAATTGTAGTCATCTGCAAAGTGAAACCCCAGAGTGGATCTATTTCTATTCCTTGCATTGTTGCCACTGTCGCGGCAGCGTAATACACTGCAATTAAGCCTGACAGTGCTGTTCAGCATCAGGCAAAAGTGAGTTAGCTAAAGATGCAGCAGTGTGTGTGTGTGTGTGTGTGTGTGTGTCTTTCTGTGTGTGTTTGTGCGTAGAGGAAAGCAACAGGGGGTTTTCAGCATGAAAGCAACGCTGAGATGGAGGGAGAGACAGAGAGAGAGAAAGAGAGAGAGAGAAAGAGAGGGAGAGAGAGTGCGCCGGCCTCATTCAATATGAATGAGTCTCGTCAATCGAGCTGTTTTCTGCTTGTTTAAAAGGTTAAAAGCAGCAGGACTTTTGTCGAACGGCGCCGAACGAAGTGATTCCCATCAGATCAGGCTTGGGCAAGCCTCTTTACAACAAGGAAAACAAATCAAAGAGGAAGGGAGGGCCAAGGGAAAGGAAGCTGAAAATGGAGAAAAACATGACAGATGGATTTTATTTTAAAATGAGTAACTCAGGAGTTTTTAATCCAGGAGTTTTCAGTCCATTTTACTCCAGTACTTTTAACTGTTCTCTATTAGTTTCAGTTCTCATTTCCAGATTTCTTAAACTCAAATCAGCAGCAGAAGCCCAGACCCCATTTACACCTGGTCAGTTCAGCAGACTAGTATCTAGACTGTATATTGATACGGTTGTAGTCACATGCATATACTCTTGGTAATCAAATATGGTCTTTGGTAAATCATAATTCTAAACACTACGGGGGGTGAGGGGGTGTGTGTGGATGCAAATCAGCTCGTACACAGCAACCAATTGCTTGCACTGCTCCTCATTCTACTGTTCTATTCTATTCATACAGTTTTGCACAATGCAGTCATTTTTGGGTTTTTTTCGAGAAAAGGCAGTTATAATTATCCTTTCATTTCATACGCATCATGAGCCACTTGCATTAAAACACCTCTTGTTGCGGGACTAGATAAACTAAACAGGTGTTTTATTTAGATTACCTGGTTCATTCAGAGTGGGTTATGGCATTAAAATTAAACTCTCTTAAGGAAATGAACTGAAAGAGCAGTGATGCCCCCCACGAAGGGTCTCTTCCATAAGTAGAACTTCATGGGTTTTTGGTTGTTGAATGTGTCTTAGGAAAACAAATGTACCTACACTGCAAAAACATGGACTTGGTCTTAAGACCACCTGAGTTATATTTAGTCTGCCTGAGTTATCTTTGGTCTGACTTATATTTATACATTGTATGGACAAAAGTATTGGGACTCCAACAGAGCCGTTAATGATACTGCTTTCAGTGAAAAATATATAGACTTTAAGCCCTTTGCAGCTATAACAGCTTCCACTCTTATAGGAAGGAATGGGACGGGAATATATGCCCATTCATTTTGCAGAGCAATTATGAGATCAGGCACTGATGTTGGAAGCTTAGCACTGTCCAAAAAGGCTTAATTGTACACACCCGTGGCAGTGGATATGACTGAAATGCCTGTATAGTGTATCTGTTTTAAAGGTGACTTGGGTGGACTTTATATTTATACCATTCTTGTATGTCTTGGCCTAATCCAGCTATATTCTTAATATTCAAATCACATGAGGAGGTGTAAATTAGTACTGATTGTCTTAAATAGCACACTGGGGATGGAGTTACATGTACTTCTTTGTGGTTGTAGTTTATGTTAACCCTTTAGAGCCCAAGTCTAAAAGTAGCTGGACTGTACCTGTGATAAATTAGACTATTATCAAGTGATGTTTATACTATGCTTCAGTACAACCTTAGCTCAAAACAGGTCATATCCTACATTTAGTTTGCTTTTTGTTTCTCCCCCAGGTCCAGTTCTGATGTTTACATGGTTTTATATACCACAATGGCCATAATTCATTTTTACATGGGCTGTATTACAGAGGCTATGTTTTAGCAGCTGTAGGCAAAGGAGAGTCATATAGATTTTGCTAGTTATAAGATGGCCTGTGTTCTCTCTTTCAGATTAATGCTAAAAAGCCATACACATTATATACAGAATCTGACAGTCAGTAAAATTATTACAAGCACACTACGTCGAGAAAAGACACAAATGTGATCTGGCAAGTACTTGCCTCTTGCAGAACGCGACCTGACTAGCATATGGATCCACAAATCAGGGATAATCAAGAAAATCATGCTGGAAAATAAGTTTTATTTACCTAGTCAGACTGTCCCAGTTATTTATTTTTCCCTCAGTTGTTGTTTTTTGGCCTCTGCTGGTGTCATGGAAAATCTGAGCAAAAAATGGAGCAAATAAAAAAAGCCTAAAACGTTTTCTACATAAAAACATCAACTACAGTCGGGGAAATACAGCTTGCAGTTTTATTAAAGAGTGAAAAGGCTTCGTGGTCCAAAGGAGGATCCTCTCTCCAACTAACCTTACAATCAAATTATATAGATCTTTAGGATACATCACCCCTTTCTCAGATTACATCTCCTTATTGCCGTTCTGCTAACAAGAAAAAAACTGTTGAATACTCAAGTCTCCACCCTTTTTCTCATTTCTCTACCTTCCCAAATATTTTCAATAGACTTAGTTCAAATTATATCTTTATTTCCTTTGCTTCATGCCTTGTGCATGCACCAGTCACATGAATGTTTTATGGCTTGTGCAGGAGCCCTCTGGTTCCTACAATAGCATTGGCCCCTAGAAACTAATTCAAGGCTTTCGAGAATGTTGTGTATTTAAAGTCCTAAATAAGTCCATCATGTTCCACATCTCCACTCCAGCATGATTCCAACTTGTTATATATTTACTATTGTTTATGTGCTGATTTGTATTTTAGTTTCTCCTCCAGATGTTTGACCAACTTTCCCATCTGTCACTGGTTTGTTTTCCAGATCTTTCCTCCGTACGGTCGTTGTGCCTTTGATCAATTACCCTTATAAACTTGTGTGCTAACTGCACTATTCGGTAAAGCCCAGGAGAGAAAGGGTTCCACTTCTGAGTCTGGATTCCTCTCAGTATTGTTTGATCCTGCTGTTGGAGAGTTTTGCTACATTATATGGATTTTGACAAAAGTGCTGACCATAGCACCAACAGGGATACTGTATTCAAATACATAGACTTTAATAGAGAGTTCATCCCTCTTAGCAGCTTTAGCATCTTCCACTGCTGCGGGAAGGCTTTTCACAAGATTTTGGAGTTTCTGTGGGAATTTGTGCTCATTCATTCTGTAGCGCATTTAGGGGGTCAGGCACCGATGTTGGACAAGAATGTCTGGCTCGCAGTCTCTGTTCCAGTTCATCCCAAAGGTATTTAACAGGTCAGGGCTCTGTGTGGGCCAGTCAAGTTCTTCCACAATAAACTCATCCAACCATGTCTTTATGGAGATTGCTTTGTGCACTGTAGACTCAGTCAGAAAGGTTCTTCCCCAAACTGTGTCCACAAAGTTGGTGTACCTCTTATAATATATTAGTGTTTCATCCTAATGGTCTTGTAGAAGATACATGTACAGTTGCAGGCACAGTGCCAAGCATCGTTTGATATGACTACAATATCTGCTAACAGAGTGGCTTAATATAATGGCCCCTTTACTATTTATAGCTTTAACTATTTATGAGCCATAGGGTTTAAAAGGCATGATGAAATAATGGAATTGCCAGTTAGCTGAAATGCTCGTCCAACCAAACCATTCTCCATGGGTGTAAGTCTCTTCTGGCTAAGAAAACAGCATTTGTGGAGAACTACCGCACAAGCAGTGTGTTCTGTTTCAGGACTTTTAGTCTTTTGTACATAACACATGGACAGAATACATATGTTTTGTGTCTGAAACTGACACCAAAGGGCTAGTGCATTGGACCCTTGGTAACTCTTAGTTTTTCTTCCTCATGTTAGTGAGTTTTTGTCTTTCCATTTCCAGCCTTGTCTATGCCACTGCCTCCTTTTTATGAAGCTGTTTGGGGACAGAGTTGTGAAGAGTCCCTTAGAAATAAAACTGAACAGATCTGATGTCCTGTACAAAAAGTACCTGACGGGGCAGGTTATTTCCATGATTTCCTTTGCAGTTCAAGTGAGATATTTCAGAAATGCATGGTGGACTTTCCTACATAAACATTATAGTGGTTCAGGAAGCATAGGGCAAGTCATATATCCTGTAAATTTGCTCTGGGACAAAGTCTGGGCCAATGAATGCACCAAACAAATAAAATTAAATAGAATTTAACTGCATGGAATAATCATCACTGGACCTGGAAAAATCAAAACATGCTTGTCATGTACACAAAGAAAATAGCTGTTATCTTAGTGATGTTCAACTTTGTCCCCTGAGATACTGTATCACAGGATGTGAAGGTTTCTCCTTGCATCGGACTGATCAATACTCAGACTATGACTAATTAAAATGGATATTAGAATTGGACATTAGCAGCCCAAAGTCAACATTACAGCGGAAAAAAGGCTGCTTTTATTTATCTTCTGTTGTCTTTTGTGTTTCTAGGCTTCCTGAAGTTCGGATCTCAGATAATGGGCCTTATGAGTGCCATGTGGGCATCTACGACAGGGCCACCCGGGAGAAGGTGGTGCTGGCATCAGGGAACGTCTTTCTCACGGTCATGTGTAAGTACAAACTGAAAGATCAGCGTTATCTCATGGGCTGTGAAATGTTCTTTTGATAAAGGGCTAAAGAAATCTATCATACACATTTTTAATACACTATACGGACAAAAGTATTGTACTAAGAATGTAGTAAATTGATCATTATTAAATACTGAATTGTGAACTAGTAAGCTTTTTAATTTACTGAGTAATTGCTAATTATGTAGTATGGTTAATAAAATCATATTATAGCTATTAATAATAATACATTTGCGGTATCTATATATAATTCTACACTTAAGAAGTATGATAAAGAAAGAGGTTCATGTATTGGCCAAGTAAGTTTAGATCCAAAGTACTACACCAGTAAAAGGGTTATTACAGTATAATGGTTTTCAGATTGGGGAACGTTCAAAAAAACGTTTGAATGTACACACTGTTATTTGCCTGGATCTAAAAATTCTATTAAATGATTCTGCCACTGTTGAAAGAACCTTTTCCTAATGCTGTGTATGACAATGTTTGCTAAGACAAAGTAATTATTTTGGGTAACATAAAGGTGAGTTATACGTTGAATTAAATTGCACAGGAATATAACAGGCTCTAGCTATGAAGGTGAAAAAGGGCAAAGTAAAATATCTCATATTTGGATCATTATTTGGAACACAAACAGCCTGCACTAAATCTTCCTGTAATATCCAGTATTTGACAGAAAAGTATATTTGAAGCACCCAGAAAAGGTGCAGAAAGAAGTACAGCGTTTTTTCTTGTCCTATGCTTATATGTAATATAAAGGCTTATGTGTAACAAGATTTTTATCTCACATAACATAGTGGAATTGTGTGAGTTTCTTTTTTTTACTCGGCTTGTTGCTCTGTAAATATTCGGTATATGAGATATTTTACTGTTCGTTTTATTTTACCGTTTCTCAGAAAGTTCCACTGAACTGATTGGGCCATCCAAACACCTGGGGGCCCGATATTTCTTGATAATAGCCACTGGGAAAAGTGATGAAAATGACTGGTACTTTGTACCTCACAATAGTGGCCCTGTAGTGATGATCTTTATTAATGATACGTTTGGATCATTAATGATCATCAAGTGGGTTGTCAGTCAATAATGAAAAATAAATATTTTTGGGGTGAGATAATGTTCTTTTCAAAAATCAGGGTATAATTGTTAGTAATGACCAGCAAACTATACCCCACCCCACCCCCATCTGCCCCTTTCCTTTAGGGGCTTAACCTGCACAAACCTGTAATGTAGTTTAGTCTGACTGCCGTGTTTACTGGCAGTAATACCTCGGATATTTCAGGTCTTTGAGTGAGGTTACCCGAAATAATAACTTCTTATTTTGTAGACGCTGAAAACAAAACTGCTACCAAACATTAAAACTCAGCATAGTTTGAAGATGGGGAGTTAATATCTAGATTATCTATGAGGACACTGAGCATGAAAGTGCTACCAAAGATTAAAACTCAACTTAACTTGCAGGCCCACTCAGGCCTGTCTGTAGCACTTTTCTCAATGCCTGTGTCTTTCTGAGTGAACTTGTGGTTGGTTTAAATTGATTCCATTCAAATGTAACTGCTAATGGATAGTGCTGATGGCGCCCGGCCCCGCTTATCAAATATATGTTCCACCGTCCATGCATTGATTTTTTGTTTTTCCTCTATTTCCACTCTCCTCTATTAGCTGCGTGCACTGATTAGCCTGGTGATTTGGATGGCCTGCATCAGCAAAAAGGGATCAGTCTATTATTCTTTCTTTGAAAAGATGGCAGGGGTGGTAAAATGGCAGAGGCGAAATGAGGCCTGTTATGGACATAATGAAATCATTACAAGCTGCGGTTCATGGCGCTAGATAGTACTTTTAGCGCTATATATATATTTTTTGGCATAAGCACTGTGTCACAGGCTTTCACCTGTTCACTGTCACATGGCTGGTGGAAGTGCTTCATCATCTGGCAGTGATTAGTAATATAAAGCAAGTATATGTGTGTGTTTGTGTATGTGTGTGTGTAATGACATTTATTCAGTAAGAACGCCATTAGGGAGGCTGCCTGGGTGTGATAAGGGCTTTTGAACAAGCAGAGGTGTGTGTGTGTGTGTGTGTGTGTGTGCGCGCATTGAGTATTGGTGTCTTCACTTTGACTTCCTCTCATCATCAGTGTTTGCACAATACTGCAGGGAATTGTGGGGAAAATTCTCTCTCTCT
>JBBPDH010000130.1:10521055-10539239 GCA_037974565.1 Clupeocharax schoutedeni
GGTACCTTGCTCAGGGTACCTCAGCCGTGCCTAGCGTTCTTGGGGATCCAACCTGGACTTTCTGGTCGCAGGGCGAATGCCCTAACCACTAGGCTACCAGCGTCCCGTTACATATATATATACCCAGTCAGGTCTAATTGGGTCCCATTAGGTATGGATAGATATTGCAAGCTCTCGTGGACTGTGCAGTGACATTTAGATTTAGAAAATATGTACAAGTGGGACCTTTTAGGGAACAGGTGTGTTCACAAATATGAACCATCAGAAAGATTAAAAAAAAAATATATCAAATTTAGACAATAAGGATTATAATGTGAATGTGGCTTAATACATGCATCATGAGCTCTGAGTGATTGTGTTTGCTCTCATGTTGACTTGTTTGTAAACTTGAGGTGAATGTAAATATAAAATCCGGCACGATCTTTTTCAAGTGCCTTCTTTGCAGAAAGTTCATTTTGTGCCATGACCAAGGAAGGTCAGGTGTGTTTTTTTTTGTCCCGCTGAGAGTTGTCAGTATTATAAATGTCAGATGACACCTTTCAACCTTCCAAGGCCATTTTGAAATTGAGATGTGAAGGACATGGCCATTTGGAGCCAATCCCCATGTTGTTTTCTCAGTGGAAGCTTTGCCTTGGGATTTGATAAGCATATACACACATATATCTGCCTTGCTGGTCATACATGTACCATATACACAAATCAGCCACTTTTTTAGGTACATATACCTTGTATCTACACTCATTGTCCATCTAGTTACAGACTGTAGTGCATTTTTTTTCTGCATCATTTTCTTGCCCCCCTTTACCCCGTCCAGATCTCCAGAGGACCAGTGTCAGTGTGCCTGTATGTAATAGGAATTTTCTCTTAAAAGAAAAACATGAGGCTTTTGTAGGAATGGTAGTCCCGTTGAGCTGCTTCACTCAGTGCAGGTTTGCCTTGTGTTTCACAGTGTCCTGAAAAAAAAAAAGAAAGAAAACACACAAAAAAAAATGGGGGCAGGTAGTGAATAAGAAAAAGTCAAGGTTTAGAAGCCAATGAAAGCCGCCCATAGGCACACAACAAATGGATTTGTTCTCACTCTGCCTGGCCTCCCAAAAGTCTGAATACAAATTATGCAGAGATGCGGGAGCCAGTAAGAGGAATTCGCATTGGATTTGGCAACCCCCCCACAAATCCATCGGGTTAGGTGGTGAGCAATGCTCTCGCCTGCCAGAATGGCATTCTTTAATTGGCTAAATGGGAAAGCCATGTACCAGCACAGTCTGCTGGGAGAGGCAGGTTTGTAATTACCCCTCTTGAGAGCATATTATATACCCACATGTTTTTATTTATTCCTGCCAGTCGTGTTGCTCGGCTCACCTGTGAGACTGAAGGCTGTAATTTACAGCAGCTCCATCGTGGCTTCACCTCTGCCAGAATGGCCCTTATACTCTCCCACCAGGCTCACCTCTTTGTCGTTGAAGCTGGTACATTACAAAACAGGCAAAAAGAGAAGGACCAGGTACTCTGGAGAGAGAGACAGCATTATGCAGCCTCTCCATATGCAGGAGGTGTATGATTTAGACCCAGAAATGGAATAAAACCCTTCATACATAGGATTGGCAGGGCTTGCATATGCTTGCACCGAGATATCCAGACAGTCAGGGCTTCCCGCTGTGATCAGAGTGCACCACATGACAGTAATAACTTCCAAAAAAAAAAGAGAAAGCCGTGTTTTCCATCCCTGGTCCTGTAGTGCCTACGCCTTGCATGTTTTGCACATTGTGCTCTAACACAATCAAATCAGGTCAAGAAGGACCTTTTAATTAGCTGTGTAATTAGCATCACAGGTTTAGCAGTATGGTGGGCAAAGCCTAAAATTTTGCATAAAGAGTTTGGGTGGCAAAGCACATTTTAAAGTAAAGTAAGGCAAAGTGGACACATGAACACACCGCAGTACAGCACACAGTGTGGACAGTGTGACATTCTTTCTCTGCATTCACCAGGTGAAGAACCGAGCTGCCACCAATGAGGGGCACTCAAGAAGCAGTGTGTGGAGATGGTACCTCAGAGGTGTCACTAGCAGTCCAGGGATTCAACCCCCAACCTTCTGATCTCCCAAACCACTAGGCCACCAGCTGTTTTGTTTAAATCCAAATATTCAAATGCATTTCTGTGTTGTTTTGTCAAAAAAAACACTGAAATGTGTTTCAATATTTAGATTTGGGATCCCATAGTCCATCGCCCTGAAGGAGTTCCTGCTTATCCATCACTATAATGTCAAATCACACCCTGCTATTTTGGGTTCCTGCATTATCTGTAGTACAGCTGAGCCCCTGTTCACAGCTTTTCACAAGCCAGCGGAGGAAGGTTTGCTGAGCCGCAGCAGCGGCGGAATCAAATTAAAACCTAATGGAGTCGCGGTGCACCAGAAAAGACCCACAGCCTCGAGTGTGTCAAAGTCAATAGGTTTGTCAGATTGGTCCTGGACGGAATGACTCGCCTCTGTAAATGATACCTTGTTCCACATAATGAAGACCCTGTGGCTTGGCAGGGCCTGTTGAATGTGACTTTGCCCAAGAGCACATGCTCTCACAAGCTCAAATGCCACTGACAGAGCGCCAGCAAAATAGAAGGAGGCACTTTACCTGCCTCACAATAACAGCTGCGCTATTTCTGTCAGGTGTCTTCAGATCGTTTCCAATGTCTACTGTACATCGTGCTAGGACCTGATTGGTACCGTGTGCTCTTGCAGCGTTCTCATTGAAGTGCACAATCTCTAAACTGAGGAGGCTGTTTGAAAGCTTGGGCTTGCACATTTGAAAGGCTTCATCATGGCACCCAATGACCTTGCCATTGTCTTTTAGACAAGCTCAGAAAACTCTTCATAAATTATTGTTATCTGCTCGTGACAGGTAATTACTCAGCAGATGAATAGCTTTCTTCGACCCATCGACAGTAATACAGACTCTTCGATATGTGTGTCACTTTTAATTGATGGCTCGTCTTTCATTAGACTCTGAGGTATCACTCTTTTACATGATCATTTAAAAGTCACTGTGAATCGCCATATGTCATCATGTAAAAACGATCTTAGCTCATTAAAGCACACCTATACCTGTACCTCAGACTTGAAACATAGGGAAATCTCAGTTGATGACTGCTCCCTGGGTGCCATCCATTGGTGGCAGCCCACTGCCTCACTTTATGAATGGGTTAAATGCAGAAAAAAAAGTTCACACTGTTCACACTGTATGCTGTAGTGTGTTCATGCATGCCATGTTACTTTATTTAATTTAGGCTTGAACTGAATGTTCTGTATATGTGTCTTTTTAGTGGATAAGGCATCCTAGGGGGTATGTTGAGTTGTGCTCGTAATTTCTCTCTGTAGTTTGAAGCAAAGTCTCTCCTTGCCTGCGGGTAAACGCTGCCACCCTGGCAACCCTGCCTCAGCTGTGTTTGGCCATAAACAGACAAGCAACTTGCATAATGTGCTTAGCATAAAACTGTCACAACACTTTTAACAGGGCTAAATGATACTCAGCACCTGCCAAACCTCTTCCGCCCTGTGTCTAAGAAGGATGCACCTGCGCCGTATCTAGATCACCGTGGCATCATTAGTCCGCTGGCTCATTATTTACAGAGAAGAATGTATCATTGCTTTAACTGTGCTTTATTATGGAAGCATGGGCCCCTTATAGTAGTATAATGGCCTCTTCATTAAAATAAACTTACTACCTGATGCTTCCAGTCACTGCCCACTTTAAGTGGTACACCTGCTTCATTGGTCCACTTCATACACTCTCAGATAAATATTGTACATTTCAAGGAACAACCATCTGTCAAGGGTACATATTTAGTATTTTGTACATTGCATGACTTAAATGAACCTTGTTTGTGTGTTTTTGATGAGAATGTACATCTACAATCACAGAGTGGTTCTACAGAACTTGTCCACTCCATTCTCCATTGAATACCTTTTGACAACAGAACATTGTTGACCAGATCTTATTAGTGGAACATGATATTGTTTAGATTTTTACACATATTAGCCTCACTCTTAGATTGACAGTCTGCCAGTCATAATGATCCACCCAGGAGTAGCACTGTAGTCAGAGACTAATGAAGGGCTAAGGGATGGCTAGCCCAACTCAGGCTTCAACAGATGAACTAGTCTCTACACCATCAAGAAACGAATGAATTGTGTTTATATTCCAGGATTGTTTTATCATTTTGTATTTCTTTTTGTTCTCTATGAATAACTCAGTGGTACCAAAGAGATACTGTAGCTATTTCCATAACCAACAGTCAGCACAGAACGTACAGACAGAAACACGCCCTCCGTTGTTTGATGTTCGATGCCAGGTCTCAGAATAGCTTTGTACTCTTAAGTGAGGTTGGAGCATTTCTGATTGCGACTGTCACTTGAGGTTTTGTGCTTGCATACGTTTTCCTTGTTTCCTCTTAATGTATGCAAATAAGCGTGAATTATTCTTTTAATGTTTATGGAAATAGCAGAGCAAGATGTTGACCCACTGATGGAGTGGTGAGTAATGAGTTATAAATAATTACATTTAAAGAGTGTCATATTCTGTCTGGACCTCACAGTCTCTTGTTCATTCAGTAACGAGATGGCCAACCTAATTAAAGCTCATCAAATCCGTTATCTGCCGCTTACCCACAGCATGTTTGTGTGAAGGAGAAATGGACTTTTTTGACCATGCTAGCCAGTTAACATAGCATTGTGGTGGTAATCTGTTTCATGTAGAACTGTGGTTTTCAAATTGGGGGCCACTAGCGCTAGTTTAAAAAATGTTATATCTTGTTTTTTTCAATGTTGTATTGTTTTTATTTCATTAGTTAATTAAATCTCCTTGACAGATTACATAAAGAATTTTGTGGTTGGTGTAGCATAGTGGATTAGTCCTCCAGGCAACAGATTGGGGTTCAGTCCCATGTCTGGACAAACATAGCACACTATATCAATAAGGAACCCCTGGGCAAAACTCCTAATGCGTCTTTTACCTGCATCTGTAACACATTTACATTGTCAAAAATTTGGAATAGAGCATCTGCCATATGTGAAAATGTCACTGTGGAGAAATATAGTAAGGTTCTGGTGGATGGGGGAGAGCAATGGCACTGACCAAAAAGGGTTTAACCCTCCTATTCTCCTCAAATTCACGAACACTTTTCACCCTCAGGGGTCAATTTGACCCTAGCGATATTTGCCTCCAGAAAATGATTTACTGAAAACTATTGCCTGAGTTTTTATGTCAGACACGTTTTTATTTGTTAAATACATAAATAAACCCTTGATAATAAAGCTGACCTGTTCTCTAGCGCCACCATCAGGCCAAACTTAAAACATCAGACCAAAGTTAGAACACATTTATCTTGAAAAGGTTTCAAACAAAAATTTTATCATATTTTCTGACAACATTAATGATCACGAGATTATGAACCTTAATGGGTTTTGGTGATGATATGACCTATCCTGTGGCACACCGTCAGGTCAAACTTTCAGGTTTAGAGTTAGTGTCTCTTACAGACCTTTCATCCAGATCTGTTCTAATCTGGGAGCACATTCATGACTCTCACAGAATGGACCATAATGATTGATGCTGGTGACCCCGCCCCCATTTCCCCCTCGTAAACAAAACAAAGGCAACTATTTATTTTTAAGTGATAAACATTGAAAGGGGTCAAACTGACCCCAAGGACAATAGGAGGGTTAAGAACCCGCAAAGAGGTGGCTTGCAATCCTTTTAGAATTCTGTACCGCTTCAGACATTAGTAGATGTGTACACTCTCTCACACATATGTACACATCCAGATTGCTACTCAGTATTTAGCAACAGTGCAACATGAAATTGTTCTGCCAAGGAGTGCACACAGTGGCACAAATTCCACTAATTAATTAACTCTACTATCATTAGTTTCTCCAAAGGGGCCAAAATACAAGGCCTTCATCTTCAGTGCAGCCTTGCATGCAAATACAATAAATAAGAGTAAAACACTGAACTGTAAAAGCATGTTCCTTCACCACTCATGCATGAATGCCATGTGTTAAAGTACACCCTCCTGACCTTGGCTTTTGTTAAAACCCAAATATCAAAGCTCCATCAAAGCAGTTTCACTGAGGCTCTCTTCCTCAGGGACTGGTGAGTGGAGTTCATAAGTGACAGAGTTGTTTACTTTGTTGACACTGGGGAAGTATCTGTATAGCTGTGGAGAGAAATTATGACTGAATGACATCATACAAACAGGATGTTTTTGAGTTTTAGACAAACAATGTCATTACTAATGCCTAAAGGCAGACATGCCCATAGCTAACTATGTTTATAATTCCATTATTGAACACACATCTGACAATATGGTGTTGCTGTATTGCAAAGCAACACTAAAGTGGACTAAAGTGACGCAACTGGTTCACATGAGACACTATGGTACCCAGAGTGACTTTGATTAGGGATAGAGAGAGGGAGAGAGAGAGAGAGAGAGAGAGACAAGGAGGCAAGGAATTGCGTAATCAAGTAATATAGAAATATTAGAAATGAATATTACAGTATTACATGTGTGTTATCATATTTCTGCAAAACTGGCCCTGATGATACGAACATTACAATAGGAAGAGATGGCTCAGTGGTTAAGTTATGAATGGAATAAAGGCTGAGTGAGCCGCAGCCTTTATGGGAAGCCTGCCTCAATTACAAGGCCTTCTTTTGCAGATACTATATTTTGCAAAAGCCAGAACAACTTGAAAAAACATTTTTATGAATGACCTCTACAAACTGTCAGATGTTACCAGTGGTTTCTGTGTGGTTTTGAAATGTTAATGTGGTTTTTAGCCTTGGATTTCTAGGTCTCTCTCCACTTGAAAAGAAAAGAGCCAGGGGCAATGTTTTTTTTTCCTGTTTTTGGATATAAAAGGTCAGAATATACACTATGTGCACAAATGTATTGGGACACACCTGTTTTCGGGGTTTAGACTTGGCCTCTTACTTCAAATAAAGGGTAGTCTTACAGCTTCAGCAGACCAAGGCAATTTGGACAACACCAGGCCTGCACAACATCTAGCAAATTTATTTGTTGTTGTTGTTGTTGTTGTTATCTATATGTATGATATCATTGCGATATCAGCTTGTGTAATATACATATTGTGAAAGACTGACTGAACTGCAATTAAAGGTGTTTTTCCAAAACTCTTCACCCAGTGCCACAGAGAAGAGGGCAAAACAATCACTGGCCAGTTTTCTTTGTCTTCTGTGCTACTGGTATAGATAGTTCCTTTTGCCATGTTTTTCTGGCTAAGTACTTACTATAATTTAAAACGTGTTAATGTTTTTTCTGCTTTGGATTTGCTGGTAACATAGACTCTGTCTAGTCTATGCATAAAAACATCAATAAAAAAAAAATAATTTACATGAACAGAGAAGTTTAATGCCTACCATAAAACATTACTTACCTATTGCATGTGATATATCCATTGCAGCAACATTATCATGTTTTCCTAATATTCTGTATATAATAAAGTAGAGCACCATAAGCGTGCTCGTGTGGGCACAATCACGCTCAGGCACTGTGCAAGTCAGTGGGCCCTAGTGTGAATACCCCTAAATGTTTCTCTCTTGTGCTCTTAGGAAGTTAATCTTTTTTCAGTCTTGGCACCCGCTTTCATTTTTATTTTAGTACACATAGCTCTCATGCATGCCCAGTTGACTCACTTCACTGAGGAGCATAATCTTTGCTTCAAAGTGAGATATTTAACAAGAGCTCTGTGGTTCCCCAGTAGTGAGCACAGCATGAGTCATATATACTGTAGACATCAGCATCTTATTCGGTGACTTTGGGCCCGAGGTGATTGTTTGAACCCATCAATGACTTGATCCTCTCCCAAAAGCAACACTGAGCGACAGTGTTGAAAGGGATCTCTATACTGTCATATAATGATGTTTGTGTTAGATTGCTCTGGGAGACTCTGGGAGCGTTCTGTAAGTTCCGTGTGACTGAGCGCAGAGACACAGCAGGAGACCCTGCAAACTCTAAGGGCTCAGAGTGGAGAACATTAGCTTAACAGAGGTAGAGTCCCTAACACGTACAAGTGAGGATGCTGTCTTTTCCTCAGTTAACCCTACAGAGAAAATTACGCTAAATGTAATTTTCTTACCGCCACACGCACTCTAAAGAGTATTTACTATTCTCCTGAAGCTATCCATTTTAAAAGCCCATATCCTACATACGTCTTGTCTTTTGGAGAGGAAAGTGACCATTTGTCATACATGAACACACCACAGCACACAGTGTGAACAGCACGAAACTCTTCCTCTGCATTTAACCCATTCACCAAGTGAAGCAGGGGCCAGCTACGAACACAGCGCCCGGGGAGCAGTGTCTGGGGACAGTGCCTTGCTCAGGGTACCTCAGAGGTATCTAGCGGTCTTGGGAATCGAGCCTGGACCTTCTGGTCGCAGGGCGAGTGCCCTAACCACTAGGCCACCAGCTGTTATAGGCTGAATAGGTGCATTGGTTTTCCTGGCATTAAAAAGCTTCTATATAAACACTGTGTGGACTATACCGATATTCAAACGTTTTCAAAAGTTGTTTTTTATTCATTTCAGTGTCCCTAAAGTATTACTGGCCCCTCTGGCAACATTATGATGGGCGTTTTCCTTTGCAGCTGGACGTTTTTCTGCCAGTCAGACAAATGATGTGAATGCTCCGTACTAATGCTGGATTTAAAGCTGGAAGGATTAGTTAATCCCCCCATGACATTGATTACGTATGACAAATGACATGATGCTGTCCGAAGGAAGGAGAAAAAAAGGCTCAAGTCTTGAAGCTAAAGGACTTAAGAAAATGCAGATATCAGCTTGCCTGGGTGATCAGCTGCAGACCAGTAATCAGCAGCAAGCAGCACTTCAACTGCCGAACAGGAACTTACTGTTAGACTGTGTACCTGTTAAATAGGTCCAACAGATGGAAAAACAAGTAAACTTCTACAGTATTTGTGATTTGTGGGTTTGGGCATGGGGGTGGGGGTTGGGGTGGGAGGGGTTTGGGTGGGGGCGGGGTTGCTGTGTGCATGCAAAGTCTTATCCTTTTAGAGGGTGGGGGTGTTTGGAAACCCCTGTTGAATCTTGAGTCTTGAATCTTGAGTCTTGAATCTTTCGCGAAAGAATCCACTCCACTTAATCAATAGGAGAATGCACACACCACTGGGAGCCCGCTCCAGGTTTGCCTCCAGCTCGCATGCAAGAGAAGTGAATCGTAAATGCATTTCCAGTGGTATGTGTATTCTTCTGTTGATTAAGCGAAGTGGATTCTTTCACAAAGGGGGGGGGGTCCAAACATAATAATTATGATTGAATGGTGGTGACGGCCATCTGTGGTCCATTACATGAATTATGTCTTCAGAAGATGAATGAAAACTCTAAATGTACAGTACTGTGCAAAAGTCCAAGGCTATTTATTTAATTTAATTGCCCTTCAAAATACAAATTAAGTTATTTTTCAGCATTTAGTATTTACAGTGTACAGTATTTTCACCTTTCAGACATCTCGCAAAACCGCACTATTCAAGCACTATACATTTGATCTGACCCACGGGGTTGAATTGATTTCTCATTGCAGAAAAATGTACAGAAGTATCTTTCCTTTTCAGAGCTGGAGCAAGAGTGGAGTTTCATTATCTTTGCTTACTCAAAGATGAAAGCAAATGCTCTTTATCTAATGGTTGCTGTATATGTTGTCTAATAGCCTTGCACTGCTGTTATTCTTTTATCAATTTTTGGGATGAATAAGGCTAACTGGACAATGGTGAATGTGAAAATAGAAATTTTAGAAACAATTCCAATGGTCAATCAAAATGGGTTATCACAAACAACCAAATGAATCTGGGGCAGTGAACCATGCAATACAGCAAGCAAATGTTTTTCCATTATAAATGAAGCAACCTGTAAAACTGATGTGAACGTGCTGTCGTGGAGCTGCTCGATGGCAAGATCAGAAGCAGGCCGCAGCTGAGCTGACTGAATCACTGCTTTCTGATCGGTTGAAGTGTTGTCATCACAACATGGAAAGAGGCCAAAAAACAACCGTCTGCACAAAAACCAACTATGGAGATACAAACGAACAATTGGGTAGTCAACATAGTATGGGTACTACTGTCTGTTTGGACTGAAGATACATTTCTGTGTGGTTTTCTATGGCTCTAACATATTTATCCTTAAGGCTGTGTGGCTGGGTTAGGTTTTCATCGCATGGCTAAAGATGCCAAGACAACTTAAGAACTCAGATAGGTTTATAAATAATAAATGGCCCCCATTACAAAAGCAACTCTTTCAGAAACAGTTTTCACTGGTTCGACTCCATGGATGGAGTTTTGGGAAAACCAGCCACAGACTTGGGGAGAGAATTGTGTGTCAGAGATACAATGCCCATACCAGGATCAGATACAATGTAAAATCAAGTGTTCTGCAAGTTCCATGCCATTGCATCACACCTTAGGTACAGCACAGTCCCTATGAAGCTATGAAAAAGACAATGTAATTTAATCCAAAAGTACAGGCAGACACACCTCAGATCACAAGAAATAAGGCTTAAATAGTCAGTGCTAATTAAGTTATTGCTGCCAACTGTGAAGTCACAACTGTAGTGGTCTGGCAAATCTGAGTGCTGTCTCCTTGAGGGGTGTGTGGTGGGGGTGTTTTAGAGCTCCTGTTTTTCCACTTTTTGACTTTTACCTTCCTTATGCAAGTGGATGATCTTCTTTCAAGTCTTTTGAAAAATATCTCCTTTACGTAAGGTGTGTTTGCATGAAATGCCTGAAAGGAGTCGTAATGTCAGTGATATTTGGAAGCAGGTTTATTTAGTAGGACACAGCTGGTGAAGTTTGAGATTGAAAGAATGGAAGAGTTAGAAGAGTGGCAGTAGGGGACACAACAGTAAAGAGTGGATAAAAGTCTGATAGACTGATATTACACTGTAAGAGGCTCTCGTATAATTGTCCGATAAATATTTTCAGATACTGAAAAACAAATAACTTCGGCTTAATGGTCATTTTGATGAATGAAAGGGTGATCTCTGACTTTTGCACAGCACTGTCTCCAATTATAGATGGAGTCTCCTGAGAATCTGGAGCAGTGATTTAGGCAAGCTTGCTTGTTAAGCAACAGTGTCTTTCGTTAGATGTGATACTTGTCAATTTGATAATAGAATAATGTACATCTGTAAGTGGAAAACAGCAAGTATATAGAAAGTTGTTTTGAAAATTGTAGCTTTTAATAAACGGAAACAAATGGAAATTAGTTACAGTGGGCAAAAAGGTTTGTGACATCAGCACTGTGTTCTCTTACTTTTCTGTTTGACAGATAATAAGCATTGGCACACACATAAGTAGAATGGGTATGTATATATAAATATACAGCTCTGGAAAAAAAAATAAGAGACCACTGCAATGGATTTTTAAATCAGCATCTCTATGAGTATGATAACCATTCCATGTCAGTGTCTGTTAAATTCCTACACAAGCTCCTCATTCTGCTTTATGAGGTACTGATTAAGGATCACCTGAATCACATTTAATTTAATGAGGAAAAGTATAATAAAACAACATATATATCTTAATATATCCATTCGTCCATTATCCACCCCTTATTCCTGCATTCAGGGTCGGGGGGGGGGGGGGGGGGATGCTGGAGTCTAACCCAGATTTAACATTAAACATTAGCAAAACATAACATGATATTAACCATATCTTCTTTCCAGATATATTTAAAAAGTTGAAAATGTATCGATTTTGTGGAATGACCCTACTAGACATTCTTCAAAGCTAATTTTTGCCATTTTGTTTGAGTGCATAAAACATTTTGTAAACACTGCATCATTTCTCTTATTTTGATGTGTTTAAAGAACAATACTTTGGAAATGAGGATACATATTGTCAGCAGTTATTAAAAACTAAGCAAAGCTGTTCGGTTCAGTACTTCCCCTGGTAAAAGATAAAACTCAAGAAACTGAACTTTTTTTTTTCTGAGTGGCACACATATATTTAGATATGTGTGTGTGTGTGTGTGTGTGTGTGTGTGTGTGTGTTAATAAATACAGTTTAACAATAAAGGACATCCCTGAGACAAAGTATCTGATGTCCGGGGACATTCAATTTAGCTTGTTTTCCAATCTGCTGAAAAAACACCTCATGTGGAAAACAGGACTTTTATCAGTTTAGTGGAATGGGCAGGGAGCTGATAATGACACATTTCCTGACTTGTAGACTTGAACAAGCCTCTTACAAAGACTGAGGCTGGTTTGTTCATAGTGCTGATTTTAAACCCAGTGTAAAATAAGTAAATATCTGGGACGCTGCACAAAAAAATATTACTAGCAATACAAGTGCAGGAAACTTCTGCCCATCCAATGTTCTCGACCAACTAACAACATTTTGGGAAATTGGATTGTTTAGTAATGTGTGCTTGGAAGAACCAACCATTGAAAAGAGCTTTGATTTGTAAGAGTGCCATACCTACATCGGTTTTGTTTGAAAGTTAGGGGAAGTAAAGATATTCAGACTGGGTCATTAAAATTCTAGACTGAGAGCAAAAGGGAAAGGTCCGTACCCTTGACGCTTATTTAAGTGCGCGATGCCAAACTTGCACCAAAATCCCTTTGCTTACAGCTAATTTGCAACGCAACAGAGCAAACAGGTTTTCCCCAGAAGCCTGAAACTTCTCCAGCTGCATAATAAGGGAACCACAGCCAAAATGTGTGGGAAAAAAATGCAGCAGTAGATGACTAGAATATTTACAGTTAATGAATAGCGTGCGCCTATTAGTGAAGCGTGCGAGATAACACAGGTTATCCAAAGTCAAATGCAGCGAAGTGAACTACTGAATTAAACAGTGTTAGCGTGTGAATATTGCATGGGCTGTTCTGGGTGTGTTGTGAAAGCACTGAGTGTGTACGGTGCTGCTGGTATGCGTTGAGACTCTCTGAGGTTGCTTTGGCATGTCCTCTAAGCACGGCTGCCAAAAGTACCTGCCGAGAGGCCGCCTTCAGATCCATACGGCGCAGGACGTTGACCACCCACCACTGTGTTATTCAAACTTAAAAAAGCCTCACGGCTCGCACAAAAAGCCGAACAAACCGCACCCCATGCCTGTCTTAGGAGAGCCATGCTAATTAAGTCCCCCGCTAGGTCGGTATAAACAGAAGCAGGCCTGCCTCAAATGTACTCATGTAATGAGGAGAGGGGCAAGGTAAGATATTTTTCAAAGACATAATTAACATGAAGATGTAGCCTTGTCTGACGGCTGCTCCACACCCACGGCTCTAATTGTACTGTACACAATTCAGCCATACGTGGTCAGGTTCACAATGAGGTACAAGGATTTCTGGGAGCTTTGTGCACACTTGCTCCAAAAGTTACAGCTTATGGAAGTTGAAGGTGAAGTTTCCGGTTGCAGTTCTGTGCAAAAGTTGGGTAGCCTCTGTTCAAATTACACATTTTGTTTATTTCATAAGGGATTTTATAATGATTTCACACCTTCTCCAGAGAACACAATTCTGCATGTTTTTTATACGCAATTACAGATTTATTTTCTGAAGCGCAAAAAAAATCAAATGTTGCCTGTGCAAAAAGTTCAATTGACCACTGCTCTCCAAGTGTTTGACACATTAGACAAATATGAATCTTTTTGAGGTTTGTGGTGATTGTATAGTAAGAATATGCAGATGACAGACTGATAAACTGGAGGGTTGCGTCAAGTGCGGACAGGGTAATGTCATGCTGTGGTCAGTATTTTTACGAACAACAAGGTGGATTCTCTCTTCTGGGTGTTATGGGAATATTGCTAACTGGTTCCTAACCCTACATTTGGGTTTACCACTGAAACTTAGTTTATGAAACTAAGACTTGTTTTGGCTATTCTGATCAGTAACCCACAAAATAGAGGAGTTGCAGTTTCGCTTCACAGAAACTTGGTTCCATCCCAACATTCCAGACAGAATAAGATCTTTTCAGATTGGTCGACGATGGAGCAGCCACCGATAAAATACACCGTGGAGGTGTGTATATCTATGTGACTAAAGGCTGGTGTAATGATATTACAGTCAGTACTAAATCACCCAGTTGGGAATTACTGATGAAAAACTGCAGGTGATTCTGTTCACCCAGAGAATCCATTCTTCTTGTGGGCGTTTACATTCCACCACAGGCACATCCTGATATCATGTAACAACTTTAAGCGGAACAGATTACTGAGGTGGAGAACAAATACGACACCACTATATTCATCATGGGTGACTTTAACAATGCTAATCTTAGATCTGTACTCCCAAAATACCACCAGCTGCTTTTCTTTATCACTCCTGCTCTACAAAGAGCCATATCACACACACACACACACACACACACACACACACACACACACACACACACACACACGTGTGTGCAAAACTCCATAACAGAGGTAACGCAGGGGTTAACCTGATACAAATATAGGATATTACTCCAAAAACACAAAAGAAATAATTTCAGAGATGGACATTGAGTCTTTTCAGGACTGTTTAGAGGCAGACAAGGATGCAAAAAGAGGATGAGATCCGTATTCCCATTTAACTATGGTCATAGCTAAAGAGCTATGATCTCTGACTATGGAGAAGGAGGTATCCTACAGGAATGTTGATAGAAATGTGTAAATCAAGACCAAGTACACACTCAAGTACACAACAAAGCCATCCAGAGTGCCAAGAACTACTACTGGATTGAACAAAACCTCAGTAAATATGACACAAGAGCTGTCTGGCAGGGATTACTGTTTAACACATTCTACAGATGAAGACCCACCTAATCCTCCAAACTCCCAGGACAATTAAATGTTTTACACAAGATTTCAATCATATTGAACAATTTCCTCCGGGATAAATAAAGTTTTCAGATTCTGATTTTGATTCTGATATTGCATCCATCTTTCAGACTCCCAGGACAGTTAAATATTTTACACAAGATTTCAATTACATTGCATCTCCCTTTCAAAATTCCTCAGCCATTACTTTTCAGCCTTCCGCCTCCCGCCTCCCCTCCAACAGGCCAACAGTCTACCCTGAATGCTCGGTTTAGACCCCTCTCACCAAACCACTCCACTTTCCAATTCTGAGCAAAAGGCACAGTTCTTCTTCAAAAGACGAAACTTCTGCAAAGCTCAAGGTCCAGACATGGTGCCACCTGCTGCCATCAAACACTGTGCCAGCAGGCTGGCTCCAGTATTCACAGACAGTTTCAATCAGTCTCTGAACCTACACAGAATCTCTACCCACTTTACATCAGACTCCATCGATCCAGCTCCCAAAACGTCCAGTATTTCCATCATGAATGACTACAAACCAGTCACACTCACCTCAGTGGTGATGAAAACATTCTAAAGCCTAGTCCTCTGTTACCTTAAGGCCTCCCTTTAACACCTTATGGATCCTTTGCAGTTTGTCCACAGGTCTAAATGATCAGCGGAGAATGCTGTCAACACAGGGCTCCACTAAATCTTGCAGCACCAGGACAAAAACGGACATCTATCCTCCTGGTCCCTTAATTTATGTCCTTTATAATGGACATTTTGTTCACCTGTATCTTTCTTAAGTATTTGGAGATACCCCTTCAAACCCTATAGCGTTCTGTAGAGGACATCCTGGACTTTCCAGTGATGTGTCACACGAGGGGTTTGCATGCTGGGAACAAGGACTGCATTGGCAAAACATACATGAGGAGCACCAAATGCAAGATGTTCCTTTTATAACCAAAAAGAAAACCAGGACTAACACAGCAAAAAAAACCAGAGGATAATTCATAGTTTAACTAAAATACATCTTTCATTGTCAACAAGCAACAGAAGAGTGATACAGAATTGGGGGGCTAGCCCACGACCATGAACTTCCTCGGAGCACGGACGAGACTGGAAACCAGGGTTCCATGCTGTGATTGCTGTATTTAACAAAAACAAGAATAACATAAATGGGCACGAGGGCCACCAGGATCAGGAACGAGAAACAGGACAATGTGCAGTAAATGAGGTGATGGACAGATAACTGGTGCAGACACAAACAGAACTTAAATACTAAACATAATTAGAACCAAAACACAAGACAGGTGGAACACAAGAACACGTGACACAAGCACAGAACAAGGAATCAAAATAAAAGTCCCCAAAACACAGAACAGAAAACAGAGCAAAAACAGAACTAAAAAACAGAAAAACAGTGGCCCTCACCGGCCACTGGCCGAACCGTGACAAGAATTGTATTGTTTTGATCAAATTGAATCTTCTTGTTCTTGTGTTAAAATCACATTTTTTTATTTTCTAAATTTAGTTCTATTTTCACACGGAAATGGTCCTGTTGTCCTCTACTGTGGACATGCTGGGAAATAAAAAATATATTCAAAGAAAGTTAAATTATGAGGTGTTTTTTAGGCCCAAATAAATAGGAAATCACACAAAAAAAGAAATTAAGAAAAAAAGTAAGACACTTTTCTTCTTTGGGTCTTAGGAGGCAAAGTCCTGCCTGTGCCTTCAATACCACCTACTCCACAGCAAACTGACTCACATGAAGTTGAAGGTAGGGGATAACAAACTTTCTCACCATCACGAGACAATACATCAATACCACCAAGCTGACCCACTCCCAGTCGGCACGCTTGCCTCCCAGCGCCTGTGCTGTTCTCTCGCTTTACTCCTTGTACACCATTGACTGCAGTTCTGGTGATCTGTCAAAATCATCATCACTAACAATGATGAAGCCAACTACTGGAGGGTGCTTTGCCATTTTGTCATGGTGTGCAAGCAACAATCTGGAGCTCACTACCAACAAAACAGGCGAGATGATAATGGACCACTAGGAAAAAAATCCTCCAACAAACACCCTCTGGCAGTTAATTACACTGCTGCCACTCAGGTGGAATCATTCAGGTTCCTGGCTACCACTATCTCTAACACACTAAAATAAGACAACAATATCACTATCCCAGCCAAGAAAGCACTGAAACAGCTGTTCCTCCCATACATCCTGATTCAGTTCTACACAGTTATCATAGAGAGCATCCTGACCACATCCATCATGGTCTGGTATAACTCCACGACTGCATGCTCCAAGGCCAAGAGACAAAGAATTTTGTGCCCAGCTTAGAGGGTCACTGGCTATGCCTTGTCCTCTATTAAGGAGCTGCGTAGCTCTGGAGCCAAGAAACCTGCATGGAAGATTATGGCTGATCCCTCCCACCCAGCCGACATCCTGTTCATAAGTCTCCCTTCAGAACAGCGGTACAGGTCTATCAAAGCTAAAAACATTTAGTGAACTGCATGAAGAACACCAAGTAAAATCCCTAATACATGTAACTTGATACATGTAACTTATTAAAGGTGATCCTGTGACTTAACATCTAAGTTGGAACATCGTACACTTGTATATGGTATGCTTTTATGCTTTTCTGAGCATATTGTACATGCTGTCAGTTCACTGATCAACTGCAATTCTTGTTTAAATGAACTGTCATGCAGTGTAACAGCTCAGATGGTGAAAATGATTTTCTCTACAAAAACGTAAATATTTTGCAGCATGTTGTGTGTACTGATAAAGTCTTGCAACATAATTTAAGCCTAATATTGTTTTAATAGTTGTTCAGTGAGTTTCAGTGCCATCAGACACAGGCAGCATCACATTAAACAACCATTAATTTGTTCATTCGTTTTCTGTAACCACTTAATCCTTACTAGGGTCTCAGCACATTAAACATTCATCACGTTATAGATCAGAAACACTGATGAGCAAAGCAGACACAGCTGTTCACTGATGGCACATAACAAAATCATAGATGATCTTTGCAAGGTTGAGACAGTAAGACAGGCTCAGAGAGAGGTGTTCAGAAACTTGTTTAAAAAATGGGATATTATGGTGGGCAGGGACCCATAGAGGGCATTGGCTGGAAGAGGTGATGAGCACTGTGGTCTGTAGTCAAGCGTTTCCAGACCTTCAGACTGACGGCTGAAGGTCTTGGACTCATAGCAGCTTTTTTGGCCAAGGCCCACCCATAAGACCGTTTGACCGACATGTCAAACAACCAATCACAGTTCGTTTAGTTCAGTGTCACGTTTCGGGGCGTGGAAATGTCCCCACATTCGTGCACGTATAACAACAATGGCGTCTGCATTACCACATCTGA
>JBBPDH010000130.1:10539339-10554169 GCA_037974565.1 Clupeocharax schoutedeni
ATAAAATTCAACCAATCAGAGACGACTTCGACATTCCTGAAGTGTTTCCAGTTAAGTGTACCATATGCATCAGATGTTTAGCCAACGTTCCGTCTGAGGCTGAGACTAGGTGGTCTGTAACAGTGTTTTTTTTGCTTTGTGATATAGTGATGGGGGGTGTCAATACTATTGGATGATTTCTCAATGCACTGGGTTTTTTTGCATGTGTGACTGTCCATTATGGATGAGGTGAGTATCAGTGGTGGCCGTGTAGAGCTGAAATAAAAGACTGTTTTTGAGGAAACCATTCTGGTAGGGTGGTCAGTGTTGATGTTCCATTTGAGTGGACTTCTGGTGGAGGTGTCTGAGATGGTTTTGAGAGTGCACATACAAAAGGATTTTATCATCAGCTATCATGTTTCACACTGCCAATAGTATCTAGAGCTTTGATTAGCATTTGTGTTCAGTGCAGATGGTTTGAGAGTATATTTATAGCTTGGTCAAATTGTATTCAGTCCATGCACACACACATATGCACTGGTGGCAACACTAAAACCACAGAGCCACACCACAAAACAATTCCAAAGCCTAGCTCCTGGTTATAAAGTAAAGTCAACCCTTATTGTCACATGTGAAAACACTACACCACACAGTGTGAAATTCTTTCTCTGTATTTAACCTATTCACCAAGTGAAGCAGGGGGCTGCCACCAATGTGGGTCCACAAGCATATGCTGCCATCAGCATTCTAATCCAACTTGTATCGTAGTAATTCAGCAGGTTTGTTATATTGAAAAGGATGCCGACATTAGGCAAAATGAGTGAGAAAGCCTTACAACACCCCCTTATTAGCAAAATAATAAAAATTCATCCCACTTGTTAAGCTGCAGGACTGAAAGCATACCTGTTGTTAATCTGCCTGACTGATCAATAAATCAATCTGTTATATTTTTAAATCTGTTAAACTTGTCATTACATCTACTACTACTACTACTACTACTACTAATAATAATAATAATAATAATTAAATAATAATAATAATAATAACAATAATAATAATAATAATAATAATAATAATCTTAAACCAGATCATAATCATACCCATAATTATTAAGTGCACTCTTCTTTGTCTTGTTCTCCTTGTTATCAATATTAATTATGAGAACAAATATATAATTATTATTTATTTGGAATGATTAATATCGTTCTGCTGTTGTTACCTGTTGGTTCAGATCTTTTGCTGTCTCACTGTGATGGACAAATGAAACTATTGGGCCTTTCAGAAAAAGCGTCAGTCTCCATATGTCTGAATCCTGTGTGGGCCACACTGAGGCATTTGGCCCGCCGTTGTGAAATATGGCATAGTGCAGATCAGCTGCCTTTCAGAGGCAGAGCTTACATGATGACTTTTTTGGGCCACATGCACGTCTGTCAGCTGGTGTGTGTGTGTGATGTCGCCTCTCTGTAATGTTGCCGGGGGGGATTGCTAACGTGGCTCAGGTGGCTGTGTGTGCTAGTGCTGTGAGGGTTGAATGATGGATACCCAGCAGGTCAGACAGCTCTCCTCGGACTCGTATACGTTTACGGCCCCATTTTTTTTCTCCCGGTCAGTAAATTAGATATTTTATATATATATTTATAAAACAGGAAGGTGTCTAGACCGCAGGCCTACGACCACAGTGATCAACCAATTTGTCAGTGACACCTCGGTCACTGGGGAGCTTTAAAGGTCTGGAAAGCTAGCTTACTGTAAATTACTCAGCTGCCTGCTATGAAGGGTGGGATAGGCCAAATCAGAGCAGATTGTGTTTTGGGCCCCCTGTTGGATAAGCAGCGACTTTCCTGGCCCATGGGTGCCAGGCTAGCATTACAAAAGCTGTGCTGGGCACTGGGCTCCCATCTGGCACTTCTTTCCTTAGGCTTCTTTTCTCTATTTCCCTGCGAAAATCCTTTCCTTTTGTCCGCCCCGCTCTGCCGCTTCTTCAGCGAAAATCCTTCTCTCATGTCCTGCTCGTCTTCATTAGAGTCTTGCGGCTGCTTTCTTTTTCTCCTCTGTTGAGAGTTCCGAAGAAAGCAGAGTGGCAGCTAAAGCCGCATGGAGCCGTGACATATCTCATTGCCTATCATATGGGAGCAGAGACATGAGAGGCACTTTTTTCCTTTTTTCTTTCTTTTCCCCGAAACTGAGCTTAAGTTCAGTTCAGAAAACCATTCCCGGGTGACTGGTGGAGACGGCTCGTTCTCTTCTGCTTCGTGAATGAAAGGAAACTTGGAGGGGAAAGTTTCGAGAATGATCTGTTTAACATTGTATTTGAATAACAATAGCTCCGAGCCTTGAAGTCTTACAACTCTGGAAGGGGTCCAACCCCTATGAGGCGCTACACGCTGAACAAAGTGCGTAAGATGTGTTTGACAGCTTTCAGGACTGGGCATCAGTGCGAGTGCCCGCAAAGGCACAGATCAGCACATCAATAGTATGCACAGGCATTTTAGCTGTTTTTGCTATGTAAATGTCTTGCTATTTGACTAATCAAATACGATGTTAAATATCCCAATGAGCAAAATTAATTATATATTTAGAATTAAAACATGTATTATGTACCAAATGCATGTTAATTTAATGTTGTAATTAATATTTATTGTTTATATTTTCTATCCTCTGTTTATCCCTGTCACGGCTTGGCCAGTGGTTTTGTTTTTTTGTTTTTGTTTTTGGTTTAGTTTTGTTATGGTTTTTGGGACTTTTATTTTGACTGTCACGTCTGTTTTGTGTTCTTGTGTCACGTTTTCACCTGCTTTGTGATTGATCACCTATTATTGTCTGTATTTAAGTTCTGTACATCGCCTCACTACGCCTTGTTAATGTTTCACGTTCCTGTTCACATTGTAGTGGCCCTTGAGCCAGGTTTGGTTTGTTCCTGTTTTTGTGTGTAAAAATAAAGAGCACTAGAATAGATGCCTGCCTGTCCTGTCCCTGTTTCCCCCGAGGTAAATCATGGGCGTGTTTTATAAGAAAAAGTGGTGTTGGTCACCTGTAATGTAAATGACCTCCCTTCTGATTGGCAGTATTGTTGCCTTATTCAAAATGCAGTTCAGGCTAAAACACCCCTTATATAACTTCAGCGCCAAACTACTGTAGGCTGAATGGATATGTAAAACTACTGGTTTTGTGACATCACAAAAACACTCTATCCAAAACAGGGGTGTTTGTGCAGCCTAGCTTAATTTTTACTACACACGGACTGGTGTTTTTTTTTTATTATTTTATAGCAGCACTTTTCATTTATTTTGAATAAGTAAAGAATACTTGGTTCCATTATATAGGCTCTTTAATATGAGATACATTATCTCTGTATTTCTACAAAACATGATAAAATAAATGATTTATTTCATTCTATATTCCAAACCACCAATTCCTTATTATATCAAATTACGTAGAAGACTTCTGAATATCTGCATTTTTAATAACTTCCTAAAAAATGCCAACACGCAGCAAGCTCAACTTTGAACTTATGATTAATGACTTCTCGTACTGTGAAAATGTGTGTTTTTTGTCACCCTCCGTCAATCCATTCTATCGCCTGCCAGTCATGATGGTTGAAGAGCATCTACCATTGTCTCTTTCTCACACAAACACACACTTGCAGCCATATATATATAGAGTGTCCTGCTCCAGAACCTTCTTCCTTTTCCAAAGAAAAGTGTGGGACAGGCTCTGATAAGAGCTGACAGGCCAGTAATGATGAATATAAATGAATTGGGCGTGGGGCAAATGCTAATGCTTTAAAGCACAATGGGCAAAGTGATTAAAAAGCACCCGGGTGCCTTTTATCTCATGGCTTCGCTCATCCTAGGAGGACTCTTTCAAAGGCCTGTTTCAAATCCTTCAGACTTCTTCCATCATTCATCTTCACATCTATTTTTTTCACCCTAAAAAGAGGAGGCCAAGGCTTTGATTGGGTTCCGCTGGCTGCGATTCTGTTGCTCGGTCCAAATCGGCACCTTTCCTTGCCTTTTTTTAGCTTGGCGGAGGTGTTGTTTTTCTCGTTAGGACCCAGACTCTTATGGGACAGCTCATGGATGAAGAGTCTCTAGGGGAGGTAGAGAAGTGTTTTCAGGTGTATTTTCTTGCTTACATGCATAAGATATAGAAATATTTTGTCAGCAAGGGAGTCTTTTAGCTGTGGCTCGGCCCTAATAGATCTTGACAAGTGGTATCAAGGGACTTCCGCTCGCAGTGTATAGAATCAAGGATGGAAAAAACTCCAAGGCTCCACATTTCAGCATTCACACTGCCTGCCTTATGCCCCTCAGCAGCTTGAGTTCTTGACTAGGTCTAGAATGGTTCGGTTAAAGACAAACATCTATATCGGCTTATCTACCTATATAAGCAGCTTGAGGCGCTTAGACTTATGGCAGCAACATGTAGTCGATAATTACTGAGTAATTCAGTTGAATAAATAATTGGAAATGGACAAACCATTAAATAACATTAGCTACTGTTATAAAACCACACAATTTCAAGATAAATGTTATTTTATCACAACAAGCAGCACAATTCCAGATTTTATTCATAAGTTTCCTCCTCCTCTGGATTGCTAGTTGCATGTTATGTCTCAGAGAAAGAGAGTGCAAGAAAAACACAAGACAAACAAAACAACATGACAGCATTTAGTGCAGTCGACAGCAACCGTACTAGTTTAAATGAGTACATAATTATGACAGATACTATATTCTAGCACTAAGTGTTCAAAAATGCAGCACCTAAACACATTAGCTTTCAGTTCTGATTGAGGAGTCTTATGGCCTGAGGCAAGAAACTGTTTTCCATTCTGGAAGTGGAAGCCCCCATGCTATGAAACCGTTTGCCAGACGGAAGACGGGTGAAGAGGGTGTGTGAGGGATGTGTGAGGTTATCCACAATGCTGGAGGCTTTGTGGGTGCACCATGTGATATAAACGTCCATGACAGACGGAAGACAGATCCAGATGATCCTCTCAGCTGTCCTCACAATCCTCTATAGGGTCTTGCAATCTGAAATGGAACGATTCCCATACCCAAATGTGATCCATCAACAGATAATGTTGTCTATAGTCCCTCTATAGAATGTGGTGAGGATTTAGTGGGGGAGGTGTCCTCTCCTCACAAGAAGTAGAGATTCTGCTGTGGCGTTTGGTGGTTTAGCTGGTGTTTAGGACCCACGTGAGGTTCTCCGCAATGTGAACACCAAGGAACCTGGTGCCCTGTATGGTCTCCACTGGAGAGCCATTAATGTTAAGCAGAGAAGTACACATGCCCTCCTGAAATCAACAACTGTCTCTTTTACTGTGTGTTATAATTACTAGACAGATCACATGTTGCCACTAATGGTATCTATTCAGAAAGGTTTTTAGATCTGATATGAGACTGTGCTGTTACATCCACCCTAATGTTGTTAGACGTCATTCATGCCTCTATTTTGAGGGTACATTTGCATTGTTTGTACATACAGTCTACGGGTTTACTCCTGACAAGCTATTCCATAATGACTGTCTACCATCAATCATTCCTTGCCTTCTGAACACAGGACTGCTATTATTTGGGTGGTGGATGTCACGTTTCCCCAAATGAGGGCAGGTGCATAGGCAGACTTCCATGTTTCTTATCTTTTATTGAAACAAAGCAAAGTAGGCATGGGGGCCAGAAACAAAACTCAACACTTTAACAAAAGGACATAGGAGAATCTACAAACAAAAGCTGCATGAGGGTGGACCAACTCAAAGGTCCACAAAAAGGAGAACTAAATACAAAACCCCCAACTCAATATCCCAATCAACACAAAAATCTCATTCTCTGAGCACACCGGTCAGCTGAAACACATAATGTAAACAAAACAAGACTGGTGTGCTCAGCCATCATAATAAAATCCCCAAAACAAAACAAAGAACCGAAACAAATAAAGGGCTAGGAGACATCTGACACAAATTGTGAGTCAACAGGCTACAATGTTTATCTGCTTCCTATAATGAAGGGTTACCGGAATGGCCATTGAGTGTAAAGCGAGAACGTTATATATGAAAATAAAAACAAGTTATAAAAAGTAGAGTCAGTGGAGTGTAACTGTTTCACCAAAAATACAGCTATTCATGTCCCCATTTGTATTGCATTCTACATGCCACAACCTTTCCCTACACACCACACTTGCCCAATGTCAGTGACTTGCCATTTCTGTTCGTATTATAATGCCTTGCCTTGAACAGGTTTTGTAAGTGTGTCAATCACAGCCCTCCAGAGAGAGCAGACCCCCTGCCACTTAAGCACTTACTCTGCAGTGTGTGTGTGTGTGTGTGTGTGTTTATGTGATGCTTAAATCTGATGCTGAGTTACAAGAGCAGGACCCCTGGAGCTTTTTGATCTGTAGGCCAGCTCAAAGCCAATTTAATCTTGTTTTTTTCCCGTAGTGCCTGAGAGTAGGTTGTTGCCATTCTAAGATAATATAGTATTGCAGAAAGAGTACATTTATAGGAAGGAAAATATTTTCTTAACTCGCTCTTACATACATATTTTAGACATTTCATTAAACCCAATGATAGGTGAAGTGAATAACTTGTTGCAAAGGCACCTGCTGTGGGGTAGGATATAGACAGCAACAAGTGAAGAGTCAGTTCTTGAAGATGATGTGTTGAAAGAAGGGAAAATGGACAAACAAAGAGGTCGAAGCATCTCTAAAATGTCAGGTCTTGAGGGCTGTTCCTGGTGTATAGTCGTACAACCAAAAGAGTTCCAAGGAGGGAAGACTGATGAGACTGTGTGGTCCAGACATACGGTCCGACTGTTCAGACTGCCCACGTAGTGTCCGCTACTGAGAGTGTCTATGCTGGGCACGTGAACATCAAAGATGCCATGGGGCGAGGGATAATTTATCATGTTTTCTTCAACATCACGGGGGTGGTGTGTGTTCATAGCTTACCTAGGGAAATATGGCAAGCTGGCAGAGACTGTGTAATGCTCTGGGCAAAGTTCTGCTGGGAAACCCTGTGTCCTGGCATTCATGTAGATGTTATTTTGTAACATGTAAGTTGTACTGCTGTAGATAAAGTACACTCCTTCATGGCAAAGCTCCAGCTTTGCTAGAATGAAAATCTGTCCTTTATGGATAACCCCCGTATTAGTACATCTAAAATTAAATGTTCAGAGAATGCAAAGTGCAACTTGCATTTCCAAATTGTATAAAATGAAATGATTCAACAGATAACAAATGCGTCAACAAATCAGTCATGAATTCTGGTTAATGTGCTAATGGGATGTTTTAATACCTGCCTTATACATGCCTGCCACCTAAGTTAATTCACAATGGCACTGTGTAAAATACATTGTATATATATTTATTTATTTATTTATTCATTTGTATTGTTTTTTTTTTTTTTTTAATGGATGTCAAATGGATTGAAGCCCTACAAATCAGGTTTACATCAGGAAATATTATGCACATTAAACTCATCAGGCACATTTTACTGCTTATGTGTGGGTTTCACTGAAATAGCACACACTAATAAAGCCCTCGCATGACAGACAGACAACTGAAACCTTCTGCTTAGATTTCTGCCACCTTGAAGCGGAACACGTGGCAGCAAGTTAATCGAATTAAAGGTTATTTCTAACTGGATCGCATCAGCAGTTTTATCGGATTATTTGTCATTATTCTCTTTCTCATCCAATTATGAACTGTTGATAAACACCTCGATCGCTTGATGAAATCTTTTCACTTTTTTTTTGTTTTGTTTTTTTCCTGCCAGGACGAGCTAAATGTCAGAGGACTCGTAGAAATCTAAAAGTGATTAGTCACAGGACTGGGGAGGCCTCAGCTTATAATTAAAATTCGAGTGATTTGAATATTTCATTATGGAAAAAGTTATCAGTAAATTACTTTTCCATTGAAAAGTGGTCAGTGTTGACCCCTTTGACCTCCACTTTCACAGAGGGCCCTTGAGAGCTCAGCAACAGACCTGGGTGAAGGAGATGGGGTCCCACGAGTCTCAGGGGTCATTTAAATCTTTTTTAATTACCAAGCCAAGGGAGCTATGCCTTGGGGGAACTTGCTGCTTAAGTGTAGGCCATTCCTCTGTGGACAGAAGTGGGTAAAATTTCCTTCGCAGGTATTTTTTTAAGAGACAGCAGTAATGTCCCTTTAGGGCATGGGGCAGGTGGAAAAAGAATGCAGCTCCTATTAGGATGAATTGCTTGGCTATGTGGACTCTCAAGAGGAAGTCTCGTTTCGAAGGGGACAAAGTGCTTTCAAGCCCGGCCAAGCAAGGCTCCTGTGCTGACAGTGGTCGCAGAGGTGTTCGAGTGTTTGCAGGCATCCAAGATGAATGTTTTTCTTTTTTCGGTTTAATATGGCCAAATGCTGCAGGAGGGCTGTAGTGGAATTTCCTTCCACAAATAACCTTTTTGTGTCACAGCCCTCCAGCTGCCTAAAGACCTGCCTTATTGGATGGCTTTGCAAGTGCGGCAGTCTGTGAAGTAATGTGAGGATGAGCTAAATGTGCAAACGATAAGAAATGTAGAAGTAGATTTTCTCCCCTTCTGTGTGTGTGTCTCAAAATAGGCTCTATGAGACTGTGCCAACGAGCTTGAATGAATTTTTGCTTTGTTTTGTCAAAACATTATTCATTGTAATTGTTTCTGCATAACTATGAATGACATGCTTTAATGAGAATGCTGTCACATTATTCAAGGACACAAGTTTCAGGACGGTGAGAGGAGTATAAAGTGTCAAGTATAAAGTGCTAAATCTTTATGTAAGAGTAGTGCAAGATCTCCCTGAACAGAAGCTAGAGAGAGTTTCGGTTGCTCTTTTCAGCTTAGGCAGCTCAATTAGACAGTTAATAGCCACTTTCTGGCAAAGCTGGATTGAGGAAACAAGAATGTGTTTGTGGTACATTGGCCCACAAATACCTGACAAGCGACTTTGTTAGGTCCACATACTTTGTACCTGCACTCACTGTCCACTTTCTCAGCCGCACAATTACAGTTAGAATTACAGAGGTTACAATTACAGACTGTAGTTTTTGTATTTCTGTTTCTGTTAGTCCCTTTTACACTGTTCATCGTAGGCCAGGACTCCTAGAGGACCACCAGTGAGCAAGTGTTGTCCAAGGTGTGGGTCAATGACATGGTATTATAGTGTGTGTGTGTGTGTGTGTGTGTGTGTGTGTGTGTGTGTGTGTGTCCTGCTCGGCCAATGGAGGTCCACTTCCCCAAAGGGATCTATTTAAGAGTGAAAGCGGTTCATGACTGACACAAGCTATGCATGGAAAGATGGTCTTAGACTGTATGCCAGCATGGTGGAAGAGGTGGCTGCTCATTGTATGGAGACACATTGCACGCAAGTAAAGTTGTACTCAATTAAACTGATGTCAGTGACGCACATTAATGAATTACACGTTTGTTTGTTTGTTATTTTACTTTGACCCAAAATGGCAAGTACAGTGTTCTAAACGAGGCAGTGACCGAAGGCCATCGTTTAGCTTCCTTTAACATACAGTAGTGATTGTGTTTTTTTACGTACATTGTGAATGTTCCATATAATATAATAATATCAAGTGATGACAAATTAAAAATTGAAAATAGGTGAAAGTCAGGCAATGACAGTACCCAGAAAGGCCCAACCTAGAATAAATTACTGTTTGTATCTCTCCTGTCTGAGATAATTGCTCGCCGAGAGCACGGCGTTAATTTGCGAGATTGAAATGGAGCAGAATGTGTTTTGTCTGGAATTAAGTCACGGTCAGAAATCCTTAATTGCATTATAGCAAAGGTTTCATTCAGGTCATTGACACACTATAACTCAACGTTTTTATGCTGCAAGTACACAAAGAGCGAGTGCTGTTACACTGGAAGAACACAAACAGTGAACTGACACGACGGCCTTGCGTTTGTCTCGCTTGGTGTGCTTCCTTCATCTAAAACTCCGACTCTGATAAAAGGTGCAGGTAACCTTGCAAAGGGAAAAGAAACAGCAAGGAAGGCTTTCACACTATCATATCTACCAACAGTCTTAATGCGTTAAAGATTATCTAAGGTTATTATGTGCTACACATGGAAGCTTCAGCATTTGAACAATTCAATATTTCTATTCTCTGCTTCTTAAAGGATTATTTTGATGTCTTTGGGCTTTAGGTTTTCTTGCCAGCTTTATGGAACGCATCACTGGTTTCTTTCATACACAGCTTGTCCAGCTTGATCAAATCTGTAAACAGGGCCAAAAATTAATAGAGGCTAATAGCCACCAACATGCATTATGTCATCTGTGGAATGCTAATTGCCATTCATCAGTGCTGCTAATTCACTTTCATCATTCTTTTTCTTTTACTAAACGATGCCGAAACATCCGGCGGCTGTTTGATGCTTCTTTCATCCATCCACCAAAGTACTTCAAGTGTAAAAAACATTAATATACCATGACTGTTCAACCCAGGCCTTCCATCTGTCAAGCACTGCTACATAGCACTGATATGACCATGGCAGAAACATGGCATGCCTGATGTCATATGTTGTCATGAGTCGGCATGCCATATTACTATTGTTGAAAACTGTGAGCTAAAGTGGCATTAACTGTCATGGCACACTACATGTAACATGTAGCATGATGACAGCTGGTAAATCTCTAATGGTAATGGTTATATTAATGCATTTCATTGGTCTTGACAATTCAAGACAGCATACAACATCTCCCATAACGTATTTATGAAATATCTCTATTGTAATGCTAATTAACCATAATGGGCTTTCTATTAGAATATTAGTGTATGCTTAGACTGGAGCACCCTAGCTGTGATTTGGAACTTCCAAGTCAGGTCATAGAATCCCTAAACGACTTTATGAAATTGTTCTTACCCATTATTAATCAAAATGTGGTTGCTTGATTCCAATTTCCATTGTCTGTATTAAGGCTCAAGATGTCATATGACCTCTGAATGCCTAGAAGGTCCCGAAGGACTTCCCTCTTGTAAAAATATTCTGATCGACAATTTTTGGCAATAAAGACATCCCAACTTAGTCAAGAAGAAAACTGCTTTCTCCTAATGACAAAAGCCAATATTTTCTTTTTTGAGAGCTCCATCAGGAGGTCCATCAAGTTACGCACTAGAGCTCCAGTGGGGACAGGGGAAATTAACCAAGAAGATAATAACAACCGTTGAATGTTTCTTCCAGATGATAGAATGCTCGGGAGTATTATATTCTTAATAAGACAAAAAATTTTATCACTAGAATACATTGGTTTCACCTTACACACTCCAAGAGGAACAGAGGATACAGAGATCAGTTTTCAGACCATAATGGAATTAATATCTGTGTGATATCAGGTTGTCAGAAGTGTATTACTGTCCAGAACAAAGTCACATCAAAGTTATGAGAATCTGTGCATCAATATTTACTACTTTTAATATATATTTTTTTCTGTATTGCTTTGAACAATTCTTCTGGAAGATATACTGTTGTGTGCAAGAGTTTGTGTGCACCTCTGTAAAACCATGCTTTGTTCATTTTCCTTTACCAACAAAACATGGAACAAATACAGAAAATTATGTTTGTTATAATTTTTGTTGCCTGTTTATTATTGGTCAGTTTCTGATCACAGAACCCGAGATTCTAAACACAGAAATTCTGTACATAGCAGACACTAATACAGAATGAGTATGTCATTCACAGTAGTGTTTTCGTACTTCTACACACATAAATGTAATTGCTAGATGGAGAGTGGCCCATCACTCAAAACTGTAGCCAAGGACAGCTCTGTGGTCAAAAACTGGACATTAACAAAAGGCTAGAGCAGCGTTTCTCAAACTATGGGCCGCCTTCCCGACCTGCCCTTTGTCTCACTCATTCCAAACTTTTCAAGGACACTCATGCGTTATGAGAACCACGAAAACAAAGGACAGAAACAGGCTAAGAAAACACACCCCAAGTGTCTCTGTCAGCGTGTGTTAGTGGTGAGAAAGCAGACACACCCATCACATTAAAATGTTGATTTAAATTTTTTTGTGCCAAATAATTCCTATGGGTGACTAGACATGTAATTTAATTTATGTTAAAAGTCCATTTGCACGTTCAGCACCATTTGGCAGTGCGTAGTAAAAGTAGTAGTTAAAAAAAAAACAATTATAAAACAAAAAAATGAAAAAAAGGTTTCTTGGTTCTTATATATAGGCATAGGCAGAGTGTGAATTACCCCTCCATAATTGAGGGTACTGCATTCCTTACCCCATCCCCCCTCTTTTGGCGGGGTCTGGGTCTTGATCTGGGGGTATAGTACCCTCCAGTACCCCCTGTAGTTCGAACCATGGGCATAGGTATAATAATAATAATGATAATAATAAAAACAACAACAGCCTAATGAATATACATCATATGTGCAGGGCCCTGCAGCCCCAAAGCCTGACATGACTGGTCCCCGGGACAAATAAGCTTGAGTAATGCTGGGCTGGAAGATAGGTATCACAAATAGCAACCGTGTGCAAACAAAGTGCAGCTACATGAGTGGGTGAAGCTACAAGGGTGTATTCTGAAGTAGCTAGTCAGAAAAGGTTGTCCATTCACCATGTGGCTCTTAATATGCTGTCTGTTGAATACATACTATTTGGACTGGGACACATGACTTCATTATTAAATTCAAGTGTTCCCTTACTGCTAGTGAAAGGCTATTTTGGATGATACCATGCTTCCAAATTTGGGAGCCCAATTTGGGGAACACTGTTTCTATTCCAGTATGACTGTACCCCAGTGCACAAAGCAAGCTCCATAAAGACATGGTTGGATAAGTTTTGTGTGCTAGAACTTGACTGGCCTGCACAGTCCTGACATCAAACCCATCAAAAACACCTTTGGGATGAACGGGAATGGAGATTGTCAGCCAGACCTTCTCGTCCAACATCAGTGCCTGACCTCATAAATGCTCTACAGAATGAATGAGCACAGACACCCTCAGAAACACTCCAAAATCTTGTGGAAAGCCTACCAAGAAGACTGGAAGCTGTCCTAGCTGCAAAGCAGGGACCAACTCCGATTAAAGTCGTCAAAGTCCCTGCTGGTGTGATGGTCATGTCTCCCAACACTTCTGTTCATATAGTGTACGTGTAGTCATATTGCATATTGTACACAAGCATTCAATGTTAATTAGCCTTGACTAACAACTAACACAAACATGCTGAGAATGACTTATGAAGACATTTTTCATTATCCCGCATCGTGATCTTAGGACCGCATTAATTCATTTACTGGATTGCACCACTTGCATGTGATGGTGCTTCTAAGTGCAAATGCACATAACAGCCCAAACAAGTGGCGCCCGCAATGCCATATCACACTATATATCTAATGGGAGCAGATGCTCTCGCTCTTAGACGGTTAATAGTGCGTTCTAAAGTTAATTTCCCTCCATACGTCCTCCATCAATACGCAATTAAGTGTAGAGGAAACAAAAGCTCTCAGACCATCAAACACCCCCTCCACCATACACCACTACTCATTTTTAATCAAATAATTGCTGTGCCGTGGTAAAGTGCCAGACAGATTTAGATGTAAATGCAGCACTTGGAGAAAAAAAACAACATTTTTTCCTCAACCATTTTCACAGAGTAGTCCCTCCCTCCCCCTCTTGTAAGTATTATCGATCACATTTCATGGATGCTGCTTCTGCATGGTTCTGTTTTAACCCCGTACCCTGATTTCACACACTATTTCTCATCCCTTCACCATTCCTGAAGCTGAAACAGTTTCAGGCCTGCAGGCAGCCATATTTCTCTCAGCTGGGTGTGTAAGGGAAGTCTCTGAGTGTCTTTCAAGTGATAATGTAATCGAAGGAATATTCGTTGCCCACCTATGATGACGTATCGACTCAGGTGCGTTAAGAGTGGTTTAAAACAGCATTGAATGCAGATGTGACAAAGCTATTTTTGTTGTTGTTGTCCTGTTCTTGCAGTTAATGAAGGAACAGGGGCCATACTGTTTTGCCTCCATATTTTTTCCCCATAGGAAGTGTATTTAAAGTACAAGCTTGGTGAAAAACACATTTGGACACATTTCCTTTTAGATGCAATCAGAAAGGCAAGACATGTTTGATGTCTGAAGTGTGCTTCTTTTTTTTGTACTCAAGTCCATGTAGAGCCTTAAATGTAATGCGAAACAGCTCTTTATTTGTCTGTGGTTAATATAAGCCACTGTGTGAGCTAAGTGAACTCGTAAACAAATATACAAATATAAACACTGTAAAACTGTAGGCTGTTTATGTTTATTCTCCTACACACTTGCTGTCTGTTGTTCTTTCATTTGGCACTCCACCATTCAGAAACTATCCTGAAAGTTCTTTTGGGTTCAAAATCTTATATGATTTTAACATTACTTTGGTTCTGTGGGATATAGGAACACCAAACAAAGCTTAGCGTGATGTCTGACACCTTAACCATCGAAATAAACCAGGTGAACTTCCATCTAAGGAGTTGTTTGGCCATATGATAACAATTTATTTTTTGTGCTGTGCTGCCAGCATGGATCTGTGCTGCTCGAGGGTTAAATAGCTGGGTCCCAGTAACAGACTTTTATTACATGCTATACTATAAGAATAACTGGGCCAGTTTGCTTTGTAAATCAATATGCTTTCACAAGCCTTGGGTTTAAAGGAGGTTTTGACAAATAAATGGATTAAATATAGTTCCATTGAAAGTATATCAGCAGGCTGTTTACCACAATGAGCCCTGCATACTGATGATATGTTGTAAAACACAGTCTCACGTAGACGGCTGAAGGTCTGGAATTCATAGCAGCTTTCTTTGGCCAAGGCCCGCCCATAAGGCCGTTTGACCGACATGTCA
>JBBPDH010000130.1:10560385-10572308 GCA_037974565.1 Clupeocharax schoutedeni
TTTGTATCGTATCGGCAGATATCCAAATTTACAATATCGGTATCGGACATAAAAAAGTGGTATCGGGACATCCCTAGACTCTACGAACATCGGGAGGCTGCTGAACTCCACCAGGCCATTAATCACGCTCCATGGGCACATGCTAATGTATTCCGGATCTATCCTGCTCCCATCTCCAGCAATTAAGTGCCCAGCGCGAGAGGATCACGGGGGTGAAAATGATTTCCGCCACCCTGCCTGATGCCTTGCTCAGCTGGCCACTCTATTCCAGGAGTGAAAGGCCAGCACTTGGGGAGTTTCTACCGCATTTCTGCACTCATTAGCAGACACACCACTGATGCTTATTCAGACACAAAGCAGCTCCCCACTTTGCACATCAGTCCCCACTTTGCACCCTTCATCAAACTCCAAGGTAGATTTCCACGGTGCACTTCTTTCACTGCTGGATGCTGCAAAAGTAAAGGACACTGCATTGAAGCGTCTTTGTGAAATTAGCTTGCACAAACCCAGTGACGATATAGTCTTAGGACGCAAGGACAGAATGCTGACAGTCTTGGCACGTCTTGGGCTGTTTTGATGTTTGATGTTTTTCTATTTGATACATTTGGCATAGCACACTATATACAAAAGTGGACATTTTAGTGACCAAGCAGAGTTTATTAAAATTGAAGAAGAATGGCATAGCCATTTAAATAAATATATTAGAGGTGGGCATCGATTCATTTTTTTAAACTCCGTTAATCGCATGGAATCTTCGCGTTAACCCCAGAGACAGGTTTCAAACGTCCGTGAATAAGCTGAAAATGAAAGCGCAAGTGAAACTCAGTCTGGGGGAGAGAGCTATACGGGGGGGGCGTTAACGGCGATATTTTTTTAATCGCACGATAATAATCTCGTGCGTTAACGCCGTTAACGGCCCAGCACTAAAATATATACATTTTATATTAGCAAGCAAGGATATGTTAATTTAGTGGCCGTTCATGCCCTGCTCAACCTGGCCGGCTCACACGTATATGTACTAAATCTTCCAAGGATTCAGTCAATATCTCAATAACAACATATTTGTTCATACTGCAGAGCTTGTGCTGTTTTGGGGGTTCGTCTATCATTTCTTTGCTCTGTTCTTCACCACTTACCTGTCATCACCAACTGTACTTCATTAACTGGTCTAACTAATCAGAACATACTGACTGGTCCAATTAAAGAAATGACAGAGAAACAGTTCCCAGTGGTGCTAATGCCAGACTCAGTAAGATGAAAACCTTGGGAAGTTGAAAACAATTTTTATTATGCTGTTCTTCCTTTAGTTCTGAATCCAGTTGCCATTGCAAATCTCATCACTGTCAGGCAGAACTTTATTTTATTTCAACAAAAGCTTGCAAGCAGGGGAAATGTACATCTGTACTTCTTCAGAGTTCAAAAGGTAGCTTTTGCTTTTAAACTATAACACATTTTAGTCTAACACACTGGTGCCCGCCCTAGGTGGGTGTATGGATGGACATCGGTGCCCAAAGTGCTCTCGGACATTTGCTTCGGCTCAACAGAAAGCTTTTACCTGGGGAGAGAAAATATTCTTTGCACATTAAAAGAACAGTGTTAAAATACTACAACCCTCACTGACCTCATTGTCGCAATCTCAAAGCAAAACAAAAAAAAAAGAACAGCTAACATTTATAGTAGACAAATAATGAATTCATGAAATGTACACTTTAGTTGTAAGAGAGATAGCGTTGGTTTGGACATGTCCTGAGGAGTGACTGAGTGTGATGGGAAAGGGATGCTGAGGAGAGATTCTCAGTATGTTGAGATGCTGAGGATGGAGCTGCACAGAAGAAGAGGAGAGGAAAGCCTAGTAGGAGGTTTATGGATGTGTTGAGGGAGGAAATGCAGCCAGTTGGGTTGAGAGAGGAAGATGCAGAGAATAGAAGGAAATTGAGTCGGTTGATCCGCTGTGGTAACCCCTAAAAGGGAGCAGCCAAAAGTAGAAGAAGCAGAAAAAGACACTGAAAAAAATTAATTTCATTAATACTGAAACTAGATCTACATTTCAGAGTTATAGCATTGTCCATTATCAAGTGCCTATACAAATACCTTACCTAACTCTTAGATGTCTCTCTTAATGCTGAATCTATAGGTGGAGCATTGTGGGTAGTCCAGCATGGGTGGTCAACATGAGAGAATAGTGGGAATTAGTAGGGATTTTTGCAGTGGCTCAGGATCCTTTTTTCTTTTTCCCCCTGCTAAAGCAGTATAACAAGATGAGGGAAAACGAGTCCAGTCCAAATTATATTACATCTAATTTGGAACTCTGCCTGCAAGCCTCGTCTGCTAGCCTCTAATACGGCCTTACAAGCTCCACAAAACACTGCTCTGAAATGAATGCGTTTTTGGAAATAGTTTGTTGACTCGGAACTTATAACAGCTTCGCAGCCAGAGTCATCTAGTAGTCCACTGTATGACTAAATCAAAACCTAGTAAACAGATCTGGAGAATGTTCAGAGACGGATCACCCACTGCGGCAGTCTCCTGAGTCTCCAGCCCGCACCGTTTCTTTTATCTTCAGACTGATCTGCAGCTCTGGTCCCCGAGTCAGCAGCCGGAGAGACTTGAAGTGGTAACATTAAAGTAATTCGGTATTTTCCAGCCGGTGCAGTGCTTTTGGAACATTTAAAAATAGCGGATTGGTATTTAGGCAATGGTGGTGTGGAGGAACAACCTGTCTATTGAACACTGATGGCTGCAGTTGTAGTATTTAAGGTTTCATATCATGGAAAACCTTCCTATTCGCTTAAGAACTTTTTTTAGGTACAGTCAGTAAAATTGGCTAGCCTGTCAGAACAGAGCTTATTTATATGGATCTCACAGGCAGAACAACAAAGCAACCTGCTTAATTCTAAGGTATCCACAGAGGTGGAAAACAGTCATTTAAATAAGATTTATGACTGTTTTTGGTATATAAACCTATGTCATAAGTGGACCTCAGGGAGACAATGAAAATAGGAGAAAAATGTATGATATGCGACCTTAACTAACCCAACCCCCCGCCCCCCCCCGACCCCCCCCTAACACCGGACAGATATTTATATATTTTCCAAACAAATAGATCTGAAGAACTATTCCTTTGTTGTCTCAAGGTAAGCCTGAGCTACAGGGCCGTGACATCATACCCAATTTCATATCCCTGCAACATGCAGTAGTCTTTTTCCCTCTTTTCTTTCTTTTTTTTTTTTTGAAGTATCTCATTTTTGTCAGCTTTGTCAGTGTCATTGCTTATTTCTAAATTATCTACCTTTTTTTTTTCCTACGCACGTTTCGTCCCTCTTGCTGTTTGAGAGTCTTTCAATGGCAGCTTAAAGAAAATCAATGCCATGGCTTCATAATTTCACCACCTTCTTGAAATCAATTTGTGACAGCCATTGTGCGTAGCTCGGGGCACAGAGCAGTACATCATATACACGCAGTGCAGTGCACCCAATTTATAATACGGGATTGCTCTCTCTCCTGCCCCTTTTTGTTAAGTCGTGCTATCTGACGGCAAGCAAATCAATCCTCCCCCACCACTTTTTATCTGGCTTTGCGTTTCAAACAACATGAAAGTCAGGCTAATATTTATTTTAAAGAACTGGGTTGGGCCTCTAAGGTGTCATAAGAAAGGAATACAGTGTAGTGTATAATCTCGTACAGTATGTAAAACTATAAATATCAGTATAATCTAGGGCTGCTAGACTCATGGAAACAACAGCAGAGGGGACGCGAGTCTGCCACACTGTAAACAGCGTTGCATTAGACGGTGCTGTTGATTTTTTATGCTCATTGATGCCAAGCATGCAGTACATTAAAGCTGAGATATAGGCCTCTTCTTTGTTTTTTAGTGGCAATTAAGTATTAAACGCATATTTAAAATTGTCATATTAATGTCGTCTGGGTGTTTAAAGTTTTGTCACAGCAACCTGTCTGCTTGTTGAGTACTTTTAACACACACACACACACACAGGAGTGTATAGTGAAAACCTCTCTCTGTGGACTATAGTAGATTGACTTGAAAACACATGTCAAGTCGACTCCTCTTTGTTCTGGATTTCATACCATATTAAACAATACATGAATAATTTTGGGTGTATGTTTATAGCTAATCATGCCCTACTCATGAGGTTGAAGTTTTACTTTGAAGAAACATGATCAATATGATGAAGATTTGTGAGAAGTGAGAATCGTGATCTCAAAACAAAATGTGGTGTCCCATTTAATCATGAAATGCCATGCCAACTCTCAAGACTGTGTGTGGTCATTGCATTTTCACACCTAATACAATACAAATACTTCTAACAAATTGTCACTCAGTACAGCTGAAATTATATTGTTACTGTGGACAAAATTCTCCTAAATGTTTGGATTTTGGGTATCCTCTTTCCCAAACACTGACTTTCTCCAACTGAGTAGCACCCAGCTGCTAGAGAGGCTCTTATAATAATAAGCTTTGGGAAGAACCTCTGTGTGGTGCAGAGGCCATGCGTTGTACTTTTTTTGCAGTGGGCTTCCCCCCCCCCACCCAATGAAAGTGCTCATAAAAGCCAGCGTTGCTTACATCAGGCCATTGAAGCTGTCCCTAGCACAAGCTGTGGCTGATTAAGAGGGAGCCGCATAATGAGGGCTAATAACGGCTGTGATTAAGTGAGCATAGGCCCTCCAGTCCCTTGCTCCTGCACCGTCACCATAGAAATGACGGCACTGTTCAGCTTTCAGCGATGAAATGTGACAACACTGGTGAGTAGGAAGGGGGTCGGCCGACCAGAGGAGCAGGGGCTATTGTGAAGCAGCTAAATGAGCTAGCCACTCAAAAAAATCAAGGCGACTGGTAACGCACAAAATGCAGGTGCTTTCATTTGTGGCCATTCATGGACGAAGCATGCTGGTTTCCATTCGCCTTTGTGCAGCAGCAAGCATTGCGGAATTGTTTGTAGCTCTATATCTTTTTGTACACGGGCTTGTGTTGAGCAGGGAGGAAAATGAGGGAGCAGATGCAATTGAAGGCTTAGGCAGAGACCTGATAAAGAAAGTCTCTTCAGTTCAATCGGGAGGAGTTGGTCGGGAGGTAGCATCACAGTGGTGTCAGCAAACCCTTATTCAACCCTTACTTTAGTAGTGCCCAGTCAAAATATTAGAAATATCTGTCTGAATGAATCCTAATCTTAAAAAAGGCTTTTAAATTTAAATAAATGGTCACCAATTGATCATATCCAGACTATCAGTTCAGTTTAAATCATTATCATAATGTGCAACATCATACCATGTGCAGTAGTCTTCCCATATGAATATTATTTGTGCACACTGCTGAGCCCTAAAAAGTGTCACACACTAATATTTCATTGGACCGGCTTTTTTTTTATTTATTACAGCACGCATTTGCTGTGGCATTGTTTTGATAAACATATGCTATGTCACAACATTTATTTACATCCAGAGTTTGATTAATGTTACACCTCTGGGTGGTTGTGTGCAGGGACGGCCGCTAGAGGGCGTCCGGGGGTTTTGTGGGTATTGTGTATGTGCTGTGTGTTTTGCTTTGGTGCTGTGTGTCTTTTATTTTGACACCCTGAGTACCCCAGCTAATGAAAGTTATCAGCTGTAGGGGGTACTCAGGATTTATTGGAGTGACTATTTAAGTTGTGTTTATGTGTACCTTAGTTGTGGGTTATCTCCTTATGACACAGTTGCTGTGTAGTAGAAGAGTTGCTTTCAGTTAGTTTTGCCTTTTATTTTGAGAATTCTAGAGTTTTGGCCTACGTGCCTTTTCTGTTAAAGTTTGGTTCTAAATTAAGACAATTCAAAGACATGGAAGCCCGCCTACAGCCGTGTGTCCTTAAGGGAACCTCGGGGGAACGTGAAAATTAATTTGTTGCCTAGATCTTGTAGTAATGATGGAGGAGTCGGACTGCTGTGCAAAGACTTCAGCGCCTCCCAAAAATTCTCAATGGAGTTAAGGTCTGGACTCTGTGGTGGCCAACCTATGTGTGAAAATGATGCCTCATGCTCCCTTAACCACTCTTTTACGGTTTGAGCCCGATTAATCCTGGCATTGTCATCTTGAAATATGCCTGTGCCATCAAGGAAGAAAAAATCCACTGGTGGAATAACCTGGTCTTTCAGTATGTTCAGGTAGTCAGCTGACCTCATTCTTTAGGCACATAACGCTGCTTAACCAAGACCTGACCACATGCAGATCATAGCACTGCACCCACAGGCTTGTACGGTAGGCACTAGGCAAGATGGCTGGATCACTTCATCCTCCTCTCTCATTACCCTGATGCGGCCATCACTCTGGAACAGGGCACATCTGGATTCATCAGACCACATGACCTTCTCCCATTGCTCCAGAGTCAAATCGTTATGCTCCCTAGCAAATGGAAGCCCCTTTTTTTTTTCGATTAGCCTCACAGATTTTCTTAAGGCTGCACAGCTGTTTAGTCCCAAACCCTTGAGTTGCCTTCACATCGTACATTAGGAAACGCTTTTACCTTCTCCATTAAGTTCTACAGCTGTTTTTCTATGGTTTGATTTCACCAAACGTTTTAAGGTTCCCCACTATCCTTCCAGTTTTAGTAATGAGTTGGACAGTTCTTAACCCAGTTTTAGTAGTTTAAGTAATCTCCTTAGATGTTTTCTTTGATTGATGCATGCCGATAACAAAAAAATTGTAATCATCAGAAACTACAACACACTTTTCGAAACCAGATCTGCTCTCAGTTTTTTTCAGTCAAATCAACTTATTAGTAATATTCAATTTGCAATAGACTTGCATGAGGTTTTTATTAAACCGTAGGCAACAATCAAGTAACTCTTTTAATATTTTCAATGCGAAGTCAGATAGGCGCATACCGTGGCGTAGATATAATGATCAGTGTCAGTCAGCTACCACTCTTTCTTCAAAAACGTTTAGAATATAATTATTATATGCTAATTATACTAACTATCATGCAATATATAACTAGCTTCATCACAAAATCTGTACAAAGTTTCCCGATTCTTATTGAAATTCTGAGAGAGACCTTTAAAATTACTTCAGCCAAAGCTGCACTAACCTAAAATCATTGCATTCATGTGAAAATATATGTAACAGTGAAAAGTTGAATGCAGATCTTTTACTGGCTATATCTTACTTGTCAATTCATGCCATTGTAAGTGTGAGAAAGACTTCACAGACTGTGAAATGCAAATGAAATAAATGATATAGTCTGCCTGAAGCCACATGTGGCATAACAGATCAGGTTACAATACCATGCAGGAGAAAAGAGTTTCTCAGTGTTTTCTACCATGACTTTCCAAATATGTAGTTTGAGATTCATAACTTCCTTTCTTCTCAACCCTCCCCTGAATCACATCCCCATTCTTAACATTTGTCCTGTTGTTACACTGTTAGCTCTGCTTTTACTTCTAGTTCAATGCAGAAGCTTATCTCAGTAACAAAGTCACTGACCATAAATAATCGAAACTAGTGTCTGCTGTGGTTTTAATGAGTTTTAAAATGTGTGCAAATATTTGCAGACATCTGACAGCTCTTTTTGAATGCAGGCCTTAAAGTACTAAGTGTCCATTTCAAACGCATGCAGTTAATGGGTCACATGCTTAGTGGAACGCAAAATGTGCTTCTATCACTCGTGTACATGCATTTGTGTGTGGGTTGCAGAAAAAGTAGAATTGCTGAATCATCAGTGGAGGTATTGCATGTATGGTTGATTGCACATTCCTCTTGATTTGCTAAAGTTGTACATTGATTTTCCTTTGTCTTTTAAATGCAGGTGTAGATTTGCATTATTTTACTAGCATTGTTTTCTATGTTGGAACTGAACATTGCTATCTCTTCTTCACTGAACTTTCATGTTCTGTTTTTTGCTCTTACCTTGCACCTTTTAAACATTGTAGCTCTTAAGCACACAGTTGGTGGGCAGGACTAAGCTCCACTGTGTGTCAGGCTGTTGCATAGTTAACTAAATGTTACATTTTCATGCATTTTGAGCACATATTGCATTTACACTGAGTTATGTTTTTCACTGCATCTGTGCTTGTATGTACATCTGGTATTCCATTGAAATGTATTTCAGTTCATATGATTGTTATTGTTGTTGATTTAATTTCATATCCTCTTTAGTCCGTTAACCAATATATTTTAATGAAGTAATAATCTGCCCCTTAAGTGCTTGTAATAATGCTTTGTTTTGGAACTACTTTGTAATATTACATTTCCTTATTATTAGAGGTTCAGCAGATCTATCTTTTATGAAATCAGAGTTATGCTGACAGGGGCCTCACATGGAGTCTGTTCTCCTACTGGGTGATTTCTAACCCATGGAACTCTGCAGTGTGGGGCCACTCACATCTCTCGTCTGGCCCAAAGCCAGCAGAACCAATCTTGAACCTGAAGAATGATGTAAGGCAAATGAATTGTACTGTCATTCCTATTAATTATAGTCAATTAGTCATTCATGACTGATGATTCATTCTGTTCTAATATGACCAATAAGCATGAAGTCCTTTGTTTATTTGTAAGGAGGAAACACACACAGTGCGGTGAATTATTTAATGGTGTATATCACTCACTCTTTGAAATATTCAAATATGCATATTATACTGGAGCGAATTTAGCTGCTGACATACCAGTTACACTCACATATGTACATTGGAAAAAGAAATTCACGATCTTTATTTACATTTTGGTGTGTTTCTGTGGGGATTTGTGCCCATTTATTCCATAGAGCATTTAAGAGCTAAAGCATTGATGTTGGACGAGAAGACCACAATCTCTGTTCCAATGCACAAAGCAAGGTCCATAAAGACATGGTTGGATTCGTTTGTGGAAGAACTTGACTGACCCGCAGAAAGCACTGACCTCAGCCCTATCAAATACCTTTGGAATGAATTCAAAGATTCAAAGATGCAAAGAGATTATTGTAAATGTGAATGGCCAATAGGATATGGTTGGATTCGTTTGTTGAATAACTTGATGTGGAATAACATGGAATAACTTGACTGACCTGCACAGAGTCCTGACCCTAACCCCACCAAACACCTTTGGAATGAATTCAAAGATTCAAAGATGCGAAGGGATTTATTGTAAATGTGAATGTATTGTAAATTTTAATCTTTGAATCTTTGGATGCATTCCAAAGGTGTTGGATGGGGTCAAGGCCTTTGTATCCATAACACTGTCATGGAAATGATGAATGATGAACCTCATCAAGCAATGTGGAAGAAAAGGTTTCAAGATACTCTTCAATATCCCTGAGAAGGCAACTGTTTGCCTAGAGGGTTTCATTTTGGTGCAGAGTGCTGGGCTCAGCAAGGCTAGTCCTGGATGGTGGGCTACAGTGAAGAATGTAAAACAGAAGATAGCTTTGGTTGCTACAGAATTAAATCGTTTGGCTGCACTGTCAATACACTGTTGTCCTTAAACATGGAACATATTTCTTCACTTCTTCTGAGTAGACTCGTCAAAAACTATTGACTGGCGCTGAATGTTTGTGTCAGCTTCAGGTTGAAGTGTTGACCCTTCTGCCTGCTATAACCACTCTGTAAACAAAGACATCAGCCTTGAGCAGGCCACTGCTATGCGAGCAGTTCATTACCACTATGAAGCCACTGGCAGGGGAGTGTAACGGCTCAGCTTCTGCATTAATAGCTGAGATCTAAGAAGACTCTTCTTAATCTTGTAATCATTGCACTGTGCCTGGGTGCAGGAGGAAGAGCAATGCTGCAGCAAATCATGGAGCAAGATTTACTTCCTCATGTCGTTCCTGAAAAGGAATGTAATTGGGAGTGCAATAATGGATACTAGGCAATCAATGCAGCACATTAGAAAGAAGTTAATATAAAGCTATGATTTGTTTGGACAATCGATTATGCACCATGGAAAAAAAGAACAATGAGCGTATTCCTGCTTACGCACCATAGTGACCCATTACCAGTAATGAGCGATGTCCTGCAGAAATTATTAATCGAATTCAATGGCCGATCGTGCTGTGTACGCTCCCGCATGCCTCTTAAGTAGCCCTTGCCTAATGCAGCCTTTCATTCATTCAAAGATGCCATGCATCTGTAATTGTGAAAGCACACAATAGCGTGTGAAAAATCACATTCCTCTGTTCATTCCACGTGAACGGATTACATCCTGCTTCACGTGTGTACCCAGAAAGCCATTGTTCCAGGCTCATGTTGGCACACAAAAAGAGAGAATGCGTCATAAGAAATGGGAGGGGGGCTTTGAATAGACGGCATCAACACTTGCGAGCTGCAAATATTGAAAGCAATATATATATATATATATATTTACATACACATATACAAATATTTATGCGTAAATTAGTCAGTTACTGCCAGTTCCTGTATGTGCCTGCTGTGTACGGGAGATAGAAGGGAAGGAAGCTGCTTGTGTGATAGTAATCTGTGTGATTTGCATCACTATGAATAGGCGTTCTGTGAATTGTTTGCAGCATCAACACGGCCGCGGTCCTATTCAGCCTCTGCGAGGCCAACAGCAAAGGATCTACAGCGCCCCACGCTGGTAGAGAGCATTCAGTGCAACCTCAAAAAAACCACCCGCTCTGAGAGCCACACAAGTGTGGGCCGAGAACAAGGCTTTATTTATTTGTTTATTTATTCATTACTTACTGCTTTTCTTGCTGCCGCCTCTGGGGGATTGGAGGGAGTGGGGATAGGAGCTTAATGTCAATTTGAAAGGTTCCGCTGTGGTCAGTGCTCGTTTCGGTCCATATGCAGTAAGTGGCTGGTGTTACATTTCCACATTGACGCCTGCTGTGCCCAGCAGCCAGCTGTGATGGCTGCCATTGGTGGAGATGGGCTTCCTCTCACAAAATTGGTTTAGTGTTGAGCATTTAGCTCAAAAAGAGTGTGGCTGAGTGGTTGGGGAAATAATGAAGCAACTTCTGTTAGATTAGTGAAGCTCATACTGCGCCGTGCAACTCCTAAGCGCAAAAAGCGCTGCATAAAAAGCAGAACATTGTGACACACTGCTGTAGGGCTATCATGATTGTATACACAGTTACAACTGTTCATTACACTGTTCATGACACTGACTGTTCAACGGAAACCATTTAGCTCCATTTTTATGTGCAGTATGGCAGTTATCCTTCACATCACATAATGCTTTCATGATAAATGCAACAATAGAAATGGTCCAAATGATGTTTTCCTCTCCTAAAACCTAAGCTGTTAGTAGAGCATTATCTGGAAAAAGGTACTGGAATGCTTGTTACAGTTAAATCTAGTTACAAATAAACATTTTCAAACTCTTGAGAATATCTGAGAAAACAGATAAAGCATTTTGTTCCAAGCAGTGAACATTATTCTGTAATAAAAACTACCATCTGAAATACAGATGAACACATAAACACAACCTTATGAAATGATATTTTTGAACATATTAGTTTAACCATTTCCTAACCTGTCCACGAGGAGCCCTACATTTACAGCTACCATTCAGTACCTGCTTTATCTCATCAGTCCTTCATCAGATTAAATTAGGTGCTGAAGTGGATTTTAAAGAATCTATGCAATGACTGAAGTGCACAGAGGAGTCACAATGTATTCAGCAATGTAATACTGAAAACAATTCAGTACTTTTACAAGGCTTAGAATGAGCTTCAAATGAAGAAAACAGTAACCGTATTCAGTTCACTTCAATTTACTAATGAAACTAGAGCTGGAACACAGGAAGGTGATGTATGATGCATGTTAGATGCCATAAATGTGACATATGACATTAATGCAGATACATCAAATAGCACTGTCAGTATATCCTAAGAAGGAGTAACAGATTTACATTTATGGCATTCATCAGACGCTTTTATCCAAAGCGTCTTCCATTCCCTAACTACAGGGGGCAGTCTCTCCCTGGAGCAACTTGGGGTTA
>JBBPDH010000130.1:10587023-10605409 GCA_037974565.1 Clupeocharax schoutedeni
TTGCTTCAATGAGCAGAAAAACGGGCGGCGTTTAATAGGCGCTCACCTGGCGTCACGAATGCCAGAAAAACGCCTGGCTCAGACGTACGTGTGAACGAGGCCTAACAGGGGCTGAACTTTTGATGAGAGACCCAACCCTTCAACAGGTCTATGACTTTAGTTAGTGTCAACGCCATGTAACACATGGGGCAGTTGGTGGCCTAGTGGTTAGGGCATTCGCCCTGAGACCAGAAAGTCCGGGATCAGTTCCCAAGATTGCTAGGCACCTCTGAGGTACCCTCAGCGAGGTACTGCTCCCCGGGTGCTTTGTTCGTAGCTTCCCCCTGCTTCACTTGGTGAATGGGTTAAATGCAGTGGTTGAATTTCATGCTGTTCACACCGTGTTCACGTATGATAAATGGTCACTTTCACACTCTTCATAAATATCTTACCTTTAAACATATTATTCTTGCAAACATATGTTTATAAATTCTCAAATTCATATGGATTGCTCTTTTATTTTAATAATTTCCATGTTAGAGCTTTAGTGATGTAGAAACAGAACAGACTGCATTTTGAATGCGGGACAATACAGGGTAGCCAATCAGAATAGATATAATCATAAAGGCACAGCAACAGAGCATATATCAGTCTGAAAGGTACTATGACAGCATGTTGTATTCTTAGGAATGAAGAGAGGCTGGAACATAGTTGTGTGAAATTAATTAACACTCTTTTTGATACAGAACTCCACACACATCATACGTAAACCACAGGGAAAGACATAACATGCAACAAATGTGTGGGATATGGGCCCTTTGAAGCTGTAATAATTATTTGCAAAAATAAAACATCAAAAATAAAACACCTATCTTTGGGTCCAGTTTAGTGATTAGTCTGGCAAAATGCCAATGGAAACATTTCTCGTTTGTGTTCACATGGAATTCATCCATAATGGATTTTTACAAACAGTGGTGTTCAAAAGGAGAGCCCAAGGCTGGGCCTTGTACAAATAAAGCAGACACTGGCTCTCTGACCGAGAAAACCAAGAATACCACCCACAAACCACAGTTGAAAATGAGCATCTACTGCTCAGTACTGTAGACTCAGGGCCTCTGAGTCACAGGTCTTGTCAAATTATGCTTTGATGCTGAACAAATTATGTCATGATTTGGAAACTAAAAATAGTGAGACATTTGCACATTTTACTCTCTGTAGTCTTGTATCCAGCACTTGTTGGCTAAACAGTCGTCATATTCAATTAGTGTCAGACATATCATTATTTTCTACCAAATCTGAATGAACTGTGGTATGCACTAAAGTAGCTAAAAGCCTCACATCAGGCACATTCCCAAACAAGGTGGCCAGCTGACTACTTTTCAATAATGTAAATGCTTGTTTATATTCAAACGTTAGCTACCCTACACAAGCGATGGACATCTAATAATTACCTAGCTCATTATCTCAGTATTAAACTCAGTTCAATGCATTACCATTAAAAAAACTGTGAAGATAAATAAATAATCCGAATCAGAAAACTTTATTGCTTAAAAAACATCAGCATTAGCATTTAGCGTTAGCAGCATGCAAAGACTCGTACACAAAAGAAACGTTGAAATAACTCTAGCCGCATACTTAGACAGTGCTTACTAATTTACTTACTAATAAACTTACTGATACTAATTAAACAGAGTTACCTGTTGAAAATTGGGGGGCACAGTTTAAAACACTAAAATACAGGGACATGACATTTAGCAGTCATGCTACATGCCACAGTGGGCTTCTTCTTCTTGGTTATATATATATATATATATAGTGTCTGTTAAATTCTTACACAAACACCTAATTCTGCTTTATGGTACTGATTAATGACCACCTGAATGAAATCTTATTTAATGAGGAAACGTATAAAAAACACTGCTGTAATCAACACTCTCCTCCCGCAAGGTGACCAGTTTGGTGATAAAACACTACTAGAAGTACATCAAAGATAATTATTGCCATTTTGTTTAAATTATTCAAGTTATGTAATCACTGCATCATTTCCCTTTCTTTGATGTTTTGTCATTTCCTTTACACAGATGTTTTAAGAACAATATTTTTATTTGATAATTAGAAGAAATATTGGAGGCAGTTTTTAAAAACGAAGGCAAAGCTGTTCAGCTTGCACCTACGCAACATTTTTGCTGTGGTCTCTTTTTTTGCGTATGTGTGTATAGTAGCATTGTGTTTGTGTGCAAAGTCAACCCAGAATCCCAAGGATTAAGGGTTGTATTATCATTATTATTATTATTATTATTATTATTATTATTATTATTATTATTATTATTATTATTATTTCTGCTACTACTACTACAGTTTAAAGCTGCTTCCTTTCATTCTGCAATAAAGGTTTATCCTCACAACCATTCCCATAAATGAGACAAGACAATCCCTTTCACATTCAGCTTCATCTAATCCACTCTGACAGTATGCTCTGATAGGTAATGTGCATGGGGATTAGGCTGGGGCACAGTTGGCTGAGTGGACAGGATCAAATAAGGACAGAAAGATTGGCCAGCTGTGTTCATCATACAGGCTTTGGGCCAAGCTGGGTCAAATTCTGTTCTCAGTTCTACACTACTGGTCAAAACCTTGGAATCACTTTTGGTTAGTTCATATACCAGTTATTGTTTTTTCATAATAAGTACACTTTGAAACACCCCTAAGTGAAATATTGAAAAATGCATATAAAATGGTGCTAGACCATGTATTTTTTGCAGATAGACCTTACACTGAATGATGGGAGACAGGTGAGGGCCATCTTATCCACCTAAAAAGCCAATTAAACACTCTTAGACTCTGGCTAATGGATGGCTGTAGCACTACCGGGAACTAACGATCTCTTTATGATCGGACAAAGACTACGACGATTTTGACATTCAGGAGGCTCTTTAATGTTTATTTTACTTTCTGCAGTTAGCACTTAAACTGAAACTGAAAGGTGGTCAGGTAATCAAGTCTATCCCATGTATGAGTAATGCCACACATGAAATTTGTGTGGATTTATGTACAAATCTAAAACTCAATTACTTAACTACTTAACCATTGCCTCTATATATATAAATAATCAGATTCTGAATCAGAAAACTTTATTTATCCCGGAGGAAATTGCTCAAGTGAGAGAGAAAGAGAGAGAGAACAGATTCCAGGCTTTTGAACGGTGTTTCCAACCTTTATATATTAGTGTGCACTGCCTGTCATTAACCTTGGGCTGTGACGCTCCACTCGCCCCTCCTCCTCTCGTTCAGTGGCAGATCCGTGGCAGAATGTGTTGTCGTAATCAAAGGTGATGACGCGAGCTGCCAACTGTTCCTGCTGGATGGCAGCCTGGGCCATTCCTGAGTGTCGCATCATCTCCATCCTCAGCAAGTCAGCTTCTCCATGACACTTTCTGTCACAACCAGCACTCAGAAATACCCCCGTAGGTGCAGGCCATGCTGTGATGTATGGCTGCAGATGGTCTGAGCTGGCAGGGCTGTGGACTAAATGCGGCGAGTGAGTAAATAGCACAGGCCAGCGACTTGTTCTCACCTTCAACACAGAAGCTCCAGATAGACGATCCAGGTTATTGATCCCTTAATTCAACCACTTGATGTGGAAAAAAAGCCAGAAGCCAGGGTCAGTTTCGGAGTGCCCGTTCCGTCCATCAGAAGCACCATCCATATCAATGCCCCCGCCTGTGTTTCTCAACAGTTTTCTTAGGAAAAAATCAATGGAGCCATTGACTTGTGATTCATGTCTCGACAAGCTCTTAATCTCTCCCGTGTATCGCCTCTCCAAATCTCTCTCACCACTCTGTCTGCTCCTAATATCGGAACTAATTTCTGTAATGAAAAAAGGACCTTCTAAAAGGGTTTCTTCACATTTTCGTGTGGTGTCTTGCCCATGACTTAATTTATGTGTGAAAGCCACATTCTCAGGAGCCATTACAGATGTGAGGATGGAAATCATAATCCATTAGGCAGTGGCAGGGCATAATCGTTAAACTGACTAAAACCGGAAGATGCCTCATTAGCTTCGCTGGACATGAATGTGACTTGATTGATGACTGAAGGAGTGATTAGATGTTGTTTCCAACAGTTGGATTATCTCCACAGTGACTAGCAGCCAGGATTAGGAAAAAATAGACAGCAACAGGAGACGCATATTTTTTGCATAGTTTCACAACCAATCCCTATTTGCCAAGCTCAGTTTATGTAGGAACACTGGCATATGGTCTGCAAAGCTCGTTTTTTGTTCGGCTCAATATGGTGGACAATAGAAATTGGCGCTCATGGCAAATGATGCAGAACCAGTGAAAGCGGCACCAACTGGAACCCTCAATAACATTCAATCTCCTTTCCCATAAATTCCCATGACCATGAGGCTACTGAGAGTTTTCTGCCGAAGCTCGCTTTCATGACACAGACAGGACCTGAGACTTATCTCCCTTCTGTGTACACAGGAGAAATCACTTGGTGTCTCGGAAGGTCACAATATGACTCTCCTCTTTTTTTTGTGGCCTCGCCTTTCTCTCCACACCCAGCCTCTCTCAGGGACCAAATTAAACCCATCTGGGGGCTTCCGTCCGTACAAGACAAGGGAATTAGTTCTCGGAGTGTCTCTTATCTCACTACCTCCACACACTGCCTCACACGCTCTGTTTCTCCACCAGTAATGAGTATCTACCCAATTTAGTTCCTTGTCTCTCTCTCTGGGAATAAATCCTCTTCAGCTTTTCAGATGAAAGCAAGTAGGAATCCCAAGGGTCCCAAACAATGACTTCAAGGTCCAAGACCGTGACCTTAATTGATATTACTTTTTGGTTGAAATGGCTGTCGTCCAACTTTAAGCTTGACAGAGCAAGAATGATGATCTGCTCTTTCTCTTCTTTTCTCCACAGCGGCTCCAAAAGGCCCCAAGCTCCTGATGACCCCAACTAGGGCAAAGGTAGGGGATACGGTGCGCATCACCGTCCAGGGATTCCAGGTAGGATCTCCAGGGGTAAGTCCAGGGGGTTTGACGAAACCGGGACCACGTTCAGTCTTGGATACAAGGAGCCACGATCTTTCGTGTGCAGTTAAGTCTGTAACACCTGGTTGCTATAGTGGCCATTCTTACGGAACGGACAATATACCATGGGTTTCAGTCAGATCTCAAGCCTCTCAGCCCTTCATATGCCAGCTGAATATTATTAGGCAACAAAATGCCTGATTTCTGTTTCTATTTCTGTTCAGGTTTTTGATTTTAGAATCATCTTTGCTCATTTTCTACCTGACTTTATTTGGAAGCTAGTGCATTACACAACAGGCACAAATGAATATTATATAGTAGAAGTTACTGGCTACATTACCCAAACTTAAATATGCAGAAATATCTGCAGTATTAACTAGAATTCACTAGTAAAAAGTAATGGCTCAGTCAATGTATGCATGAATATACTTGCAGAAGCAAGAACACTATGACTAATTGATTGGTCAACATATCCACAAATCTACCATCGCGGTGACCTACCATCCTAAAAAGTTTATCTCCAACCTTAATCTAACACACCAAAATATCAAGGGGAGAATATGAAGATGTGATCCAAGTGTGTCGTTAGCAGATCTACAGGGCTAGGATACAGCACCAATAATGTTACATACTTTGTTTATCATGGGTAAATCATACACAATATGGACACAAGCATTGGGATGCCTGACTATTACACCAGTAGGGACTTTGATGATATTGCATTCAAATACCTAGACTTTAATATGGAGTAACCCCTCACCTTTGCCACTATAACACTTTCCACTCTTCTTGGAAGGCTTGCCACAAGTTTTTGAAGTGTTTCTGTGGGATTTATGACCATTCATTCTGAAAAACATTTATGAGGTTAGACACTGACGTTGGACAAGATGGCCTTTCTCACAATCTCCATTCCAGTTCAGCCCACAAGTGTTAGATGGGGTTGAGGTCCGGGCTCTGTGTGGGTCAGTCAAGTTCTTCCACACCAAATGTATTCAACCATGCCTTTATGAGGCACAGTCACGCTGGAATTGAAAAGGTTCTCAGTAATTTCTCAGTCTTTTTTTGTGTAGCAAGAAGAATATTAATTTAGCGCTGCTTCTTATGTTTTCTCGCTGTTTGTTATGCTAGCCACAAGGCAGGACAACATCTGATCGAACAACTAAACCAACCATCTGCTCAGCTTTCAGGTGTAATTCTTTATGCCTGGATTTACGCTGTCTGCTTTTGGCTAAGCGCATGGGCATGTATGGGAGTATGCAGAGCTAGCCATTAGCGCTTTTCTGTCAGACTTTAGTCCCCATTGCTCTGTCAGAGATTTGTCTTGGGATGACTGTCAGTGTCTGTCAACACAAAAAATCTCTTCCCCCACCCCCCCAAAAAAACAAAAAAAGTAACAGTAGCTTTGAGGTTGATCCTGTTCAGGCCGTTCAGGTGGAAAGCGTTTAGGAGACTGACACACCATCGCCTTTAAATCGTCTTTACAGATTTACACAGCTGTGAGTTAGCGAATGATGAGGCACTCCGGTTTTTATTAGACTATTATTTATTGTTGTTGCTTTATTATTACGACTGAAGTGCTGCTCTCCAGCAGCGGCCGACTGGCTGGGGCTCAGGCTGTAGATCTGACAGATTCATGGTGTACATTCCACTCGTCTGATCAAACAATGAATGTATATGTGTATATTTGAAGTGATCCTTTAAATAACTGCCAGAGTGGTCACTATAAACAGACTTGACTGGAACATTTGGCCAAAATTAGCACAACTGGATTTGCACGTTGCAAAAGGAATGGAAATTTATGTCAAAGGATTCTCCTTTATCCTCTACTGGATCATGGTCCTGGGTTTCAAGTGTAGATAAGATCACTGAAATGTAATATTTTCTCTCCCTGCTAATTCATTCTGGGATAAAAAAAAAACAAATCTGTATCCCACTTGGCTGATCTTTTGGTTAAAAAAAGGACCAGGGTGTTAGGAGTCCACAATATCTTGGTGGGTGATATATTAAAGGAAAATGTATTTGGTTGGGTGTTGAAATTACAGCCGATAATTACAACCACTAATTTGTAACTAATTGGGGTGAATATTTCCATTCTTTTCTGAAATGGAAAAGAACACTGAAGGTCAGATTCCTCCTTCAGACCAGAATGCCTCTGCTACACTAATCCATGGACTCGCCTCCAAATGCTACATTCATTTACCACTGAAATGTGGCTTATAATTTATAGTCTGGTTTTGTAATGTAGTACCAGATATATGGGCAGATTTCATAATGAATAAAAATTTTTAAAAAATACATTATTACCAAATAAATAAAAGTAATTAAGATGAGTACAGTAACTGAACCTTGACATAAACGAACCTGAAAATAAAAACTGCTTATAATGACCATAATGAAAATGTTGTCCAGAGTTCGGCGTCCCCAAGTCACCTGATACTGTTTTTCAGCGAACTTATGTTGAATACATTCATTATTCTTATTTGCATAGATTTTGCTTCAGTGGTTTGATGAGTCACTTATATTTGTATCTCAACACTTTAACCAGCAAGCTCTGTTTGTTGTAAATGATAAAAGCTAGTAAATTTGCATGACATTATTGTCCGTCACCTACATTCTGTTTTTTTTTAAATTGCCTTACCACCTTAACACATTTGTGCATCCATAGTTATGGTAAAATTAAAGCGATGTCACAAGGGGCTGGGTAAACCAGCCTCTGTGATTCACCACGGTAAAGGGACGAGGCTGAAAGGCAGAAAGTCATGCTCAAACTCTTTATTCGTTGCAAACAAAAAACAGGAAAACCAATACCTGGTGCAGTGGCTGCTACAAGAACATGAGCTAGGAAAAGCACACATAAATGAGGCGATTGACCGACAGGGGAACACAGGCAAAACAGAACTTAAATACACCACACTATCACAGTAACCAACACAAAACAGGTGAACAAGGGGAACCAGGGGCAGAACAGAACAGGATGTCAAAATCAAAGTCTCAAACACAGAAAAAACAGAATCAAAACAGTGACAGAACAGTGAAAAAAAACAGTGGCCCCTAGTGGCCACTGACCTAACCGTCACAAGTGACCTATAATCTGAAGTTAAACCTCACTTACATTCACTACATTTCATATTTGAATAATAGCATGAACCTTATAGCTTAAAAGTAAAAAATAAACAGTTAATGGCATCAGTAGCGACTACATAATCTTGATCTTATGGCACTAACTGTGAGATTGGACAAGCAGTATAGACCAAATAATTACAGTTTTGTATCAAACCATATTTGGATCAAAATCTATTACTTTATATACTATTATTAAATTGCAATGCTATTTGTTCTGCATGCATGTGTAAGATTACACTATGTAATGGAAAATATGTTGTCTTTCCAGCCAGCATATGTTTAATTGTCTCTGAACTTAATTATCTCTAAATTTGGGAATTTACAGTTTCTCCAGTTTCAGTCTCTATAATAATTTGCTGAGTAAGGGCGTGTTCATGGATTGGTTAGTTGTCATTTACTGGTTATAATTATCGGCCCAGAATGTCCATATTGGTGCATCCCTACTCATGGAAGCCCAGTGACATGTCCGATTACTCTTTTGGATATGAGATTCATTTCACTTATTTTAATCTCTTAATTCCTTCTATGTAAGAACCAAAGGGGATATGTGACAGAAAGGTTTCCATCAAGCCTTTCCAACATGTTTTTTTTTCCATTTTCTTTTTTTAAATCTGACCTAATGCCACCAGAAAGACTCATGTCAGCGTTGTCAGGGTGTGAATGTGGAAGCCCAATGACATGTAGCTCTTATATCGGCCATTTTCAATGGTCATAGGGCCAGACCAGACAAGTCTATTGCGTTAGATGGAAGATACTAGCTAGTTGCTTTTCATAATGCAACACAATCAAATTGTTCTTATTCAGGCATTTCTACATTCAATTATCTTTTTCAGTCTATTATGGCTGTATATATTTTATAAAAATGTAATTGAAGATATAAAGGCTGCTTAGGGAATTTCCGTTAAATGTCCAAATGTTGCATCATGCACCCCATGCTTAAAGGGCCCAGACACACCAAGCTGAACTAGCATTTTCTGTGAAATTTGCTCTCAAGCACAACTGATAGCCAGAGAAAGGGAATTATTCTGTAAAAGGATCTGCCTGGAAAAAAGTAAAGTAAAACCACAGTAAGTGTCAGTTAATTAATTATACATCTTGCAAGCTAAGACCAGTGTGTCAGAAATAAAGTAAACTGCCCTTATCCTAGCATTACGTTTATTTGGATTATTTAAATAGCGCAGGTAAATCAGAATTATAAAGAAACAATACTACCTTGTGTGTTTGTCCTCTTAAAGGCTGTCACACTCTGAATAAAAACACACAGAGTAAAATATTCAAACACAAATAAAAGTTGTTGTTTTTTTTTTAAAAAAAGACAATTTCGGACTTTTATTTTTTTGGAATTCTTTTTTTTTTTTATACAATTTTTTGGACTTTCACTGCGCTCAGCATTAACAATCAAATTGGCAAATTTGAAAAGGAGCAAATTGAAATAGTACAGCGAGATTTTCTTTGCTCTGCACAAACTGAGCAAACAGTAAAGCTGGGTAATTTACTCTCCATTTTGGGAAAACAAATTAGTTTTACAGCCACATTCTGTAGCTGAACTTCATGTGAGCTCTAACCTTGATAATCTCGTTTGATTGCTTTAGGAGATGCTAGCAGCATTCACAACAGAGCAGTGGGCAAAAAAGTGCAGTTGTTTGGACACAGTAGATTTGTCAGCTTGGTTGTTACCATGACAACATCCAAGATGATGATGTTTTGAAACTAAGTTTATGTTGGCTGCAAAAATCACCAGTAATCAAACATTGGGCAAATATAATAATCTCACATTTTTACCATCTAAAAGATTCAGATGTACGCCTTTTTGTTATAATGAAGAGTGTGCCTTAGAGATGGTCAGCTGCCTTCTTTGCTCTTTTTTGTTTCTCCCCTAATTTACAAATGTCCAAATGGTGAGAAAATGATTGTGATTCACCTCAGTCGGACTAAGTAGCGGAGATGAGAGTCAACCACAGTTATCTGTCACTGGACCCACAGTAACCATGGTGTGTCAGGGCCCTAAAGCAAGGATAACTTACTTCATTATGGCCTTAACAGCACAGATGTACTACAACAGATGTACATGCTATACAGGGGCTGGCCACTTTATCAGAAAAACCTTGTAGCTCCACCTTGCATGTGATCAGTTAGCAATTTGTGTTCAGTCCCTTCTGATCACATGAACTCCTAGCACAGGGTTCTCCACTCTGGTCCTAGAGGGCCTGTGTTGTTTGATAGTCCCCTTACTTAGACACTAGAGATGTGTATTACTGGAACACACCCATGTAATCTGGCAGATGTGTGTGTTTAAACAGGTGAATCTCCCAACTGGGTTTTACAGTAGGGTCCCCTGTGCTGGAGTTAGGCTTAGCAGCCCTACCCTAGAAACATGACTGCACCTTATATACTCGTACCAACTCCACACACAGTCCCATGCATTTGCCATGTCAAGTTCACCTCCCAAAATATTAAATCATTAGGTTAAGACTAGGTATTACAACAGAAATTGTGTGGAGTGGGGTAGAGGACGTCTAACTTATTGTGGCGCAACAGGTAGGCTACGGTTTGTAATTGCACCTGTATGATAGATCTCAGAGATTGGTGGTGCTCATAAAGTGGCCGGTTAGAAAAAAGGAAGGTATTGTGGATGTTTTCTAAAGTGGATAGAGCAGTGATGAACACATACACTTGCACACAATGTGCTTAAAAACACCTTTCTTTCTGGGTTTTGTTAGCGGGTTTCCAGATACAGACAATGCTTTACAAATTTCCCTTGTGAACGGCACAGAATAAAGATGAATATTCTTTGCCGCAGTGAACTGCCTTGTTGTTGTGACCTTTGAATACCTCCCCAATCCTTTCATGGGACCCTTTGCTTGCTACCAAAACCCTTCTGTTTTGCTCCGTAACTATGTTTACATGCACACAATAGCTCGAGTCTATAAAACTGAACTGAACTAGAACATTTTCCGAGTTGCAGCAATGACTAGTTAATGATGGTCCTGTTAGATTTTCATTCTATTAAAAAAAAATTTAATTAAAAAAGAAACTGCCAGGCTTTCTAAAGCAAAATTTTGTAGCAATGCTGTTGATGAGAAGGTCTGCTCCAAAGCTTTTGTTTGATTGCTTTACACAAAAAGAGACTCGTTTTTACTAATGTTTGTTTAAGCGTCATAAAGCTGTCATCATGCATGTTGTTACAGAAAGTGATGGAAAATCTTTCAAAAACTCCACGTGAGATGCAGTGGATCAGTCTATATTTGAACACTGTGTCCCCTGTTGGCCTGGACTACATTTAAATCAGCTTAAGATGTAGTCAGTGTTATAATGATTGAGGTGAGGCAGGATGCATGTGCAAAAGAGCTTTATTTGAGGAAATCCAAATATTATTTTCACAGGCCAGTGTCAGAAATATCCACAGAGATGTGGGAACAGTTTGGTCTGAGTCAAGTTCTAAATCCATTCATGCAAGTCTCAAGAGGAGCCTTGACTCAAAACAAACCAGTCTCAAATCAAGTCCTGAGTCCTAAATTTGGTCTCCTAAACAAATAGCGTAATTTCTACACTGAATAGCAAAGGAATTATGGAAAGGCTGTTTCATGACTGCATGATATTTAGTAGTGTGCCATTTAGTAATTTACCATTATTCTTATTAAACAAACAAAGGCAGCCCACTTTCATATGTGGCCCTAAATCAGATATAAGGCAGATATTTTACCATCTAACCATATTGGAATTCCTGAGGCATTTATGTAACTCTGACATTTGCCACATTTCTGCATTGGCTTGAGTTACTTAGAGAATACAAATATGGAAGACAGTGGCAGTGGGAGTCAGTGGAGGAGGGGCAGCTAGGTGTTATACCTCAGAAGTGTCTGAGGTGATGCTTGAGTACAAGCAACACTTTCTGGCTCATATAACCACATACTTCAGCACAGAAGTAGTGACTGCTCCACAAAATCTCAACCTCATCCGCTTATCTTTGATATATACTTACAACTTATACAACAAAACCATAAACTGACATTAGGGGCTTCGATTACTTTACATTACATTCACTTGGCCGATGCTTTAATCCATAGTCACTTAATCCATAGGAATCACTCCAGTTTCAGGACAGTGTGAGAACCAGAGGAGAGTTCTCAGTATACATGAGAGAGTCTACAATTGTTCACGAGTGCTGCGTGTGTCTTTGTTATTGTTCTTTTAGAACCATGACTAGTACTGGAACCTAATAATGACACCATTTAAAAATTCTAAGAACAGTCAAACAAAAACATTTGAGCAGTACATCCAAACAGAACATGACTTATGGATTACCATAACAGACACAATGGACTAGTCTTCCAAGCCATTGGTGTTAATGTCAAAATCAAGTCATGAAGCTCTTTCAATTTTGTCTAGCCAGGCCTCAGGTTGTCAAATCTGTGACTCCAGTTTACCCAGACGAATAGTTTTTTTTTTCATGTTTTTTTGTTTTTCCCATTCAAGTGAGAGGGCTTTTATTCACCATGCCAATTTACTTGCATTTGGTGTGATTGCAGCTTTATGCCAAGCTATTTTTGTGGTTGCAGAGCAACTTTAAGCACAGATAGATCTCTCTTCAACATCCCAAACATGTAATCCGACTTTGGAGCAAATAATATTATCTGTTCTATCTCTCTGCCACAGAATTGTGTTTCAGGTTTAATATGCCGCATCTTGAGCAGTGTGACAAGCAACAACTATTATTATTGAAATGTGCATGTGCATTGAGAGTGCGCGAGACGGAGGACTCAGTAAAGCCGTGGAGTTACAATAAACAGACTCCGTCTGGTTTCCTCTGCGGGGAAGTGTCTCGATTATTGATTGAATTCTTAGGTAAAACTTCAGTAAAGGGTTTGGGGAAGATGCTGTGCTAACTGGAATACGTCAAAGCTTCCCCCTAGAGGGGGGAAAAAACAGTATTAAACAAATAATTTATTCAAACTATTAAGTTACCAAAGTGTGGTGAAATACAGCTTTGTATTATTGATATTATGGGATGGCTTCATCCCTCAAGACTGAGCATGCAGAAAAACATTTGGCTGCAGACTGAAGCGTGGTCTTTTATCCTTTTCTGACTCCTTGCCCTACATCTTTCACATTCACAAACACATACACATACACACACACACACACACACACACACACACACACACACACACACACACACACACACACTTTCCTACAGAACGAGGTGTTCCCTGAGCCTCTCTTCACCTGGACGCGAGTAGGTGGTAGACTGCTGGACGGGAGTACAGAGAGAGAAGGGAAGGAACTTGTTTTGGAGCGAGTTCCTGCAGAGCTCAACGGCTCCATGTACCGCTGCACGGCCCAGAATCCTCTTGGCTCCACTGATACACACACGCGCCTCATCGTCTTCGGTGAGTTTCATCTCCACATACACGCATTTGATGGTCCAAAGCCTAGGAGATTGGTGAGGCCCAGCAGTGTAGTCTTCCTCTTTCTGATCACCAAACTTGCAACATATACCCAGGACCCCTTATAAAACACCCATGATAGCCTAAAAATGAGCAATTTAGTCTTATAGCAACAATGTCTAATGATTATATCTGCACCTACAACTGCCAAATCCTCATAGCAAATCATCACACTACAACTTTCACAATACAGTGCTTGATGAAACTAATACATCACAATGTAGGCTATTATAAACAATAGTAGCAATCAGTGATGATACTTTTTAAATGGGTCCACATTATCAGATTCACTGTCCTGCTGCAGTTTTCTCTAATTTCATCTTCTTTTCAGTGAATAGTGGCATTATTTAAGGAAAGAAGGCACTTTTTCTCTTAGTTTAAGATATATTTTTCATGACTGAGATTAGTTCCATTAATAAAACATGTGTTTCCCATGAAGCCTGAATATATCTTCAAAAAAACCTCACTGATCCGTTGCATACCCATTGATTATTGAAGAAATATCATTTTTATCGTTTTCAAAGCGACTCTACATGCATAGCTCATAGAATTTTAATATAAAGAGTTCATCGTTATTCTTAGTGCTGCTCTCTGTATCAGGCTGTATACAGAGAATATGTTATTACCTACATACATGCATACAGATATATACTACCAGGCAAAATTTTGAACACGCCTTCTCATTCAGTGTTTTATCTTTGTTTTTATTATTTTCTACATTGTAGATTAATATTGAAAACAAACAAAATGATGAAGGAACACATGGAAGTGGTTCTTGCCATAATGTTGAGTAGAACTGTAATCTAATAGGATTACTAATGTCACGGCTGTGGGGGGTTAGCCCTCAGCCATGAGCTACCTCGGGGCACGGACCAATGCTGAAGTGACATTATTGAATAAAAAACAGAAAACAGAACAAAAACCTGGCGCAGTGGCCGCAGGCAAACAGGAATCAGATAACAGGAAACAGGTGAGGAACGAACGTGCTGAAATGAGGCGATGGACAGATGGTGAGGACTAACACAAACAGGCCTTAAATACATAACCAAATCAGTGCATGAACACAACACAGGTGATAACCAAAAACACGTAACACATGAACAGAACAGGAAATCAAAATAAAAGTCCCAAAACACGAACAGAAACAGAACCAAAAAACAACAGAAAAGCAATGACCACTGCTGGCCGCTGACCGAACCGTGAAAACTACTTGTGTACCAATCCTACCATCACAACTGGTGGTCCCAAATTTATTACGAAGGCAAGAAATTCCACTAATTAACTCTCGACAAAAAATTCCCTGTTAATTAAACACCATTCCAGGTTGATACCTCGACTCTGATTGAAAAAACGCAAAGCTGTGATCAGAGCAATTAATGATGTTTTTAATATTAACCTACAATGTAGCCAATAATAAAAACAAAGGACATCATTGAATGAGAAGGTGTGTCCAAACTTTTGACTAGTATTGTATATCAAGGTATAAGGTTTAAGGTACTTAACAGTCATCAGCAGCTGTGTACACATACGTGGTAAGATGAGACAACATTTCTGAAAAATCTGAAGAATCATCCCCAAAACCGTCAATGAAACCAAACCCCCCAACCCCACAGACACACACTATGCTGCTGCAGAAGTTGAGAATGTCACCCATTAAGCAAGCTGGTTCTGAACATGTGCATTGCTTTAATTACTTCAAAATCCATCTAGAACAGACACTGACATGGGCTGCCTGGTGTCCAATCATATGGCTGCCAAAACTCATCACTGCATGCTCTGTATGTCGTGCATCTATGCTCATCATTTCCATCCCAGACAAGTGAAGTGAATCAAGTGAAATGGCTCTGCTCAAAGTAATTATTACTATAAATATTCCTGTAATTGATCCTACAGTGGTGATACACTTCAGTTGCCTTTGATCATAATAAAGCAAATAGAGCATGTTAAAGTGGAGATATATTTCAAAGTTCTTTTGCACATCACACAAAAAAATGATAAACATTTCAGAAAATCATGAAGCTGATTCTTTTTTTTATGTTCCAGTTTTAACTCTGTCTCTCTCAGCCGTGTATTGGACTCAAACCTCTTTAGATTCCATCTTGACTTGGATACGATTAGCCCCTGTCACGGTTCGGTCGGCGTCCGTTAGAGGCTGCTGCTTTTCGGATTTTTCATTCTGTTTTCTGTTCATGTTTTGGGTCCTTTATTTTGACACTGTTTGTTTGGTTCATGTGTCACATGCTTTTGGTTTCAGCTGTTTTATGTTCATTGTGTCACGTGCTTTTGTTACCACCTGTCTTGTGTTTGGTTCTGATTAGGTTCTGTATTTAAGTTCTGTTTGTGTTTGCTGTCCTGCACATTATCCTGTTTCTCGTTCCTGTTCCTGGTGGCCCTCGTGCCCGTTCGTTATTCTTGTTTTCGTTAAATAAAGTCACTAGCATGGAATCCTGGTCTCCATCCTGGTTCGATCCCCGAGGGAGCTCATGGTCGAGGGCTAGCCCCCTCGACCCTGACAGCCCAAGATTTTGTCTTGTCTTGGGTTCATCAAAGGTCGTCTTGACTGCAGCTATAACTCTCACAGTATGGCACTTCTTCATGTGTATTAATGCTTAAATATTTCAGCAGATGCTTTTCTCCAGCTCCAGTTTTAATCAAGGTACACATGTGGGCCATTGTAGGGTAAGGGGTCTTTCCTTAGATCTCTCTTTGGTGTAGTGTGGTGTGCTTGCCTGGGCCAGAAATCAAATCTCAGTCTGCTGCATGACGGCAGCTGTATTACTCACTATTCTACACATACCACTGTAAGATATATTTAGGATCAACCAGATTGTTCCCTGACTCCGTTGCATCTACAGGTCTTGCTGGCCCAGACCAATTTTCCTTTGGAGCTTGGGGTCATATGAGTTATCTGCCTGTAGTCCAGTAGCAGAGTTAATCAAAGAAGTTCCTTAGGAGATGAAAGACATTCTGTCTTTTATCTCAAAGACAGTCATGGCCATTCGCTTCATCGTCAAGCTACCCGCCACCCCACACAGTGCACAGATACAGTAGTGTATATTCTCTATTTCTATCGTCTATTTTTGCTCTTCCTTTCTTCCCTGAACAATTTGCAGCACATGCAGACCCACACAACACCGTCGCTATTTCTAAAAATGGCACGCAAAACAGATTCCTAATTTAAAAAAAGGCACACAAAGCCATTACTAAAGTGTTGAAGCTTCATTCAGAGAGAGTTGGAGGGAAAATTAGTCTGCCTTCAACCCACCCCCTGCTGCACCAGAGCCGTAATGGAAGAGAAGACAGGCAGTCCATCACTTGACAAATTGCTTTGCTTCCATCTCCTCATTAAGATCTCCTGAAAATTTACAAATCGCTGGGCGAGCCTAGTGATAGGGAGGAGGGGGTTGTGTGGCAAGGCCATTTGGCGGGACGTAGCACTTTGGGGAAGGTGCAGTCTGAAGGGACAGATTGGGCAAAAAAAAATTAATGTCCATTTAACAGTCCGCCGCACCCCATGGCTCCCTCTGCCCCCCTGCGGATTGTAGGCTATCAGTCTGTGTCCGAGTCTGAAGCTGATGGAGCAGCCTTGGTCTTTTCCCCCATCCTTGGAACGGTGAGGGCTATTGGCTGCATACTGAAAATGGGTCTCCGTGTTTAGCCTATCATTATGGCGGCTTATCAATAGCTGTAATAATGAACGAAGATTAGTATCTAGAAAAAGGAAGAGCTTGTAGCTTTGGCCTTAGTAATAGGTGTCTTCTGAAAAATAAGTGCAGAGGCTCAGAGAGCAAAGAGTACTGCATTAAGGGAAAGTTCAGAGAAAATCTGAAGTTCGAACTACAACCTTCCAATCGATACATGTACAAGGACATGAATGGAATAGAAGGTTGTGGTGCAAACTATTGACATTCATGTACCGATGCATGTGCAGACACCAGGGATGGTTGTAACATTTTTTATATTTCTGTCTGTATCTTGGAGCTCCTTTAAGCTAGTGTGGTTACAATCTGTACTGGTTACAAATGTCTGCTATTAAAAATGGTGTAGCTGTTATCTCTACAACACAAACAGAAAATGCATGGGGGTAGTCTCAGTTTTACAAGTGTTACACTCTGTAGTCTGGGTAAGTTGTAACACAGTCTGGGGTGAAATGTAACATAATGAAATAAAGGATTCTGACAAAACACTAAAACTGATAAATCTCTTGTAAAGTGGTCTGCATAGCATATGCATGGGAACATTGGAAGGACTGCGGTGCCAATAGCATTCACTGCACATGCAATAGAGACCTATGTGCCCCTTTCCGCTCAGTCTTTCTCTTTCAAGACCTAGGCATGCTGTAATACAAGTAAAATTTGCCTGTGACCCCATGTTGTAACATTTTCATGTTGTAACATTTCACACAACAAACCCATATGTGTATATACACATGTACTGCTGCTCTTGCAGAACCGTGCACATGAACATATGTTTTTTTTCACTTGTTTTTAAATGAGTGACATTTACGGCCTGAAACGAAGGCCTGACAGTCACTATTCACTCGTGAGATGTCATGCAACTTAAGGTCGCATTCACTTGCACTTAACCACATTGTTTTTCTGGTCCATAGCCAAAGAGGAAAATTTTCTTGCTCTTTCCGCACATCTGTTAGCACCACAGTGTATTATTGTTATATAACAGGCTACCAGCACATGACAGGTCTGTGGTATACTAAAGTATAACATATTCTCTCTCTCTCTCTCTCTCTCTCTCTCTCTCTATCTCTCTCTCTCTCTCTCTCTCTCTCTCTCTCTCTCTCTCCCT
>JBBPDH010000130.1:10609058-10620865 GCA_037974565.1 Clupeocharax schoutedeni
GCTGCCCTAAGGCTTTCTATATCTTAATGTAAGTCTATGTCAGTTATAAAAGTCATAAAAGGGTTTATGTAGGTGTTTCATAGCCTTTTGAATGGCACCCTCAGTTAAGTGTTAATGCAAAGTCCTTAAAGAATAAATTAATAATAGTTCTCGTATTTAAGGCTTTGAGCCTAAACCTTGCTGTTGCAGTTTGATTGGACACCAGCTTTCCCATGTCCTGGAAATAGGCCCTATGAGTAACTGTTTCAGGCATTAGAGGACAAAGATTTTCCAGGCCTCTTTGACAAAACACTGCGTAAAATGCTTGTGTCGGGAATCGTCTTTTTCACATTTATTGGAAATTGTGTAATATGTGTACGAGCTGCATTCAAAGTCACTTGGCATTAGTGTACAGCTCAGTCAAAAGCCCTTTACAGTGCATTAGGCAATTATAATGCAATATCTGCGGATCTACAAAGCTGCTTGGTCATTGTCTGCGTGTCCTCTCCGTTAGTGCTTCAAAGACGCATCCATGCAGAAAGAGAAGCTCTTTCTGTGTACTCTTGCTCAGAGGTCTCTCTGTGGAGCTAAGCAAACTGCTTTTGTTCTGTTATGTGATCAACCCTAGTGATAGGAGTCCAACCATCTGAAGGTGGAGTTTTTGCAGCTTTGTTGGTGCTGTTTATTTGGCTGCATTGGGAAAATTCTCTGTGCTGGAAAGGGTAGATCCATTGCTAATTTGGCTACGAAATAATTTTTCCAACTGCAGTTCATATTCTGATTGAATGATAGTATTTTTAGTTAGCTCTTTTATGCAACTCCCAATTGACCTCCTTTATTTAGTCATGGCCAGTTCTCACCTACTATCTAGGTCACCCCCTATCTCACGATGCTGCCAAGCTTCGTGGGTAAAGGCTGGCATATGCTTCTTCTGAGACAGATGATGGACCATGAAGCTACTTCTCCATTGGACAGCTTAACATGCCAAAGGCACTTTTACATAGACATACAGGAACCATGCTGTACCTAAACTGTACTGCGATGACACAGAACCCACAATGATATTTTCAGATATCTTAGCCGTATGATGGTGTTTCTGATGCATCAGCATTGCAATTCTCTCCCCAGTGATCGTCCCAAAATCGTGTCCACTGAGACTTACCAGCAAAAAGTTTTTCTTATTGTGGTATTTTATTATGTATAGTGTTGTTGTGTTGTCCTTCTCAGCATTATTTAGCCATGCAATGACTTTCTAAACCAGCTAACTTGTTTGTGTTGTCCTGGTCCACCTTCGCGATTCCCTCCGCGCTGGTATCTTCAGTCCAAACACACAGTAGTGTTTGTACTTTGTTGATTTCCCAGTTGGTATTTTGTTATTGCCGTTGTTTTTTTTTTGTTTTTTTTTGCACAAACAGTAAAAAAAATACCTCTTGCCATGTTGTAATGACAACATTTCAACCAATCAGAAAACTGAGCCATACCAAACTGCCATCAAGCAGCTCAGGTATTATGGCTTTAATTGTGATGGAAAACCATTTGCTCAATGTCCTGCGTGGTTCCTTGTGAAAGTGGAATCCTGCCATAATTGCAAGATCCAAGGAAGTGTATCATAAAAAGTATTAATTTTGTTTTTGTTTTTTTTTTTCATAGATGGTGCCCCCGGTTTCCACATGTTCGGTTTGACGTGGCTGCCACTCGTCCTCACAGTGACCGCCAAATTGACGTGAGCTCTCCTCGCAAAAGTGGGGGGAGGGTGGGGGGGGGTCAAAAAGAAGAAGGGTAAACACTCATGCGTCTGCTCCAACCAAGCACACACACTCTTTCAAACACAACACCCGCACCTGAACAGATTGTGAACAGACCCACTTTGTATCAGTCTTTCAGATGGACATCAGCATCCTCACCGGGGGGGGGGGGCTATGTTCTCTCTTATTCTATGTAACTTTTTTTGTTTGTTTGTTTCATATGAAAACATGGAAAAAAGCCTAACGATAAAAAGTGAACAAGACATCTAATATAAGAAAAAGAACAAGAAGCACCACATAACATCTATCCCCTCGCCTCACACACCTTGTCTTTTTTTGTTTGGGTTGTTGTTTTTTTCATCTGTCAGCCAATGAGAGGTCTGAAATGAGGAAAGGAACTGAGCCTCCAAGGAAGGTTTCTTGGAGATGAACTCTCAGAGGTATTTTGTAGTGGACTGGGTTATGGACACATGAAAAAGAAGGACAATAAACACTGCTGCTGCACCAGTGCTGACCCACGCAATCCTGTACTCTAGCACAAACAGGACACGCTCCCTCTTTTGGACACCATTCTTTTGTGTATTTAGCACAGAATTTTTTCCCCCAATTTTTATTCTTTTTTTTTTTTTCTCTTGAATGGCTCATGGCTGGAATGTACAAGAAAAGACTTGATTCAACACAAAAAAAAATCCTGTGAACTGGTGACATTTTCTTTGAAAAGTAACAAAAAAGACCCTCTTTTTAAATGTATTTTGTGTACATCCCTGTAAATAATAAGAAGTATATAAAAAATGAATCAAATTCAGAGATTTTAAGGGGTAATGGGGTCTAAGGGAAGGCGAAAGTTCTGCAGATTCTGCATTTAATGGCTTTACTGCTTATATTTGGTCATCCCCAGTAACCATCATACCAAGGCTTTTAAAGAACAGTGAAATCAATATCAATAGACTCCCCTGTTTCTGATTTCATATGTTCCGTATCTATACCATCACTGTGGCAGGTTTCAAACACAACGAAAGAAAGAAAAAAAAAACTCATCCTTATCCATGGTGTACGTCTGCCTTCCTCGGGGTTGTGGTGCATGTGACGTTTGACAATTATTTCTCCCCTTACATCTGTTTGGCGGCTGCTCCTCGCCCCTCGCCCACCTGTTTCTCCCCTTCTTTTTCTTGTTGCATAATATATTCAGTGACCTGCATTGTGTACAGTATGTAACTCTCTCCTAACAGTTACTGCTAGGATCATGTTAGCCACCATACTCCCCACCCCTACTTCCCTCCCCCCAAGGAAGCTGAGTGTAAACAGGGTTGTTGCATTTGTTTCATATCACCTGTATTAAAAAATGGAGATGATCAACTCGACATGGCTGTGCGTGCTCAGGAATCTGTGCTGGGTTTAGGTGGGCTGGGATGGAGCATACTGCGTTTGGGATAAGGGTTTAACAAATTACATGTTTTGTTCACTTGTGAAAATAAGCACCCATCCTATACAGTGTACTTTTTGAGTAGAACACAAACACACACACACACACACACACACATCTATACACATACACACACAAATATACTATATGGATAAACGTATTGTGATGTTTTTCAATGTTTGGGCTAGGTCCTTAGTTCCAGAGAAGAGCAGTCTTTATACTTCAGCATTCCAAGACATTTTGGACAACGCCGTGTTTCCAACTTTTTGGACATAATTTGGAGAAGAATTTCTATTCCAGCATGACTGTGCCCCAGTGCACAAAGCAAGTGCCATAAAACAGAAATAAAAATGAACGCCTTCTAAGAAAAGAGATAGCTGTTATAACTGAAAGGGGAGACCAACTCCATATTAAAGTCTATGTATTTGAGAGTCCCTGCTGGCGTAATGGTCAGGTGTGCCAAAACTTTTTTCCATATAGTGTATACATATATATATATGCATACACACACCTTATGGCCACACGGTTGGCCAATAAGTAAGAAATGTGTTCTCTGTATATGTACAGAATATGTACTTATTTTCACTTAGATCAACAAAACATGCTGCTTGACTGAAGTCACTAGAGGATCTGGTCACCCATTCTATGACCCCCTGTGTTACAGGCCCCTGTCATCGTGTAGGTGGTGAGAGGGAAGGGGAGGACAGCAGGGCTGAACGAAACAGAGGTTTAATGCTCACAAAATGCAACAACAGAAATACAACCAGAAAACGGGATAACCCGACACAGGACACAACAGAAAAATAACCAGAAACAACAGAACAGAATAAACAAACAAAGGGGCGAGGCTCGTGCTTCTCACAATATAAATAAACTCAGAATCAAGAGCTCGCGGAATAGCGAGGGACCAACACGGTGAACTCAGAATCCAGCACAAACACAGAGCGCAGAGGGCAGAACTTCAGAGAATTCCAGAAGCACGAGCCTGCAACGAAAATGAACAGAAAACACAGAGCATGAACAAGCACACGTGAAACACAGAGCGGAGGAAGACATTCAGACTTAGACACGCATTCAAAGACAAATACGGACACAGGGAACTAGAGCCGGACTGGGGTTTAAATAATAGAGAGGAAATGAGGGACAGGTGAAAGCAATAAGAACGGGGAGTGGTACAAATGAGACGTGGGGACTAGAAAGGGAGCAAGGGAGGAAAGGGGACGGGAGGACTGGATAGGAATCGGGACAGAGGGTACAGACGCGGAGTGATGGAAGAACGAAAAAGAAAGGAGAAGCGGTACAGATAACTAATATTCAGGGGATAGGGAGCGGTGTGTACGGGGAGATGCCGAGGTGACCGTGGACAGCCCCAGTGTAATTACTCTGGCTAAATGTCTGATATGCAGTCTCGCTCCAGTTATTTAGTATATTAGCCCTCGTTGGTTCATCAGTATTTATAGAGGTATGGAAACTGTAAACCGCATTTTGTGAATTTACGTATTGTCCACTTTTTATATTTTTACGTTTGCCATTCCAGTTTGGTAAGGCTTTGTTTTGATGGTCTACAGTGGATTCTTTTCAGATTCCCATCTTGCTTGAACTAATATTTAACTAAATAGGTCACCACATGCTGTGAATACGATTCCTGCCACTAGCACACACATGTGCGATTACATTTACAGGGGATATTAAATTCCCTAACATTTATGTCTGTAAAAACGGAGCATGTTTCACTATCTTTGGGATGAGTTGGAATGGTGTTTGTGATCAGGGCCTGACTTCACTGATGCTCTTGGGGCAAAATGTAATCAAATACTCTCACCAATGTTCCAATATCTAGGGTAAAGCCTTCCCAGAAGACTGAGGGCTGTTACAGCCATAAAGAAATAAAATCCTTTATTTCTGTAGACACAGATGAACAAGTGTCATAAACGTTTGGACATTTAGGGTTGGTTTCCAAAATGGAGTTATGCCTGCTCCTGGAGAGTGGAGAATCAATGGAGAATCAGTTTTTAAAAAGCTGTGTAGTCAAGGACAAGGCTCAATCCTTGTCAAGGTAACTGGTCATATTTCAGAAAAGGATTAACACTATCCATTTGTTGTGCATCATTCTAAGGTTAACTGTATGGGCGAACCAACCAATGGTGTATTTCTAACCCTACAACTCAAGCTTAGCCACTACCCAAACCCTAAACCAAACTCTAACACTAATGCGTGTTCTAATCTTAAACATAACCTCGATACTAACCATGCTTTTGGTAATCAACTAAGCTTGAGCAGATAGTCAAGCTTCAGCCAGTTGTCCTGCATTTTTATAGGGTTTTTTTTTGCCTTTTTGAGTTTCTCCTCTGCAATCCACGTATGGTGTTTGTGTAGATTTCTGTAACAGCTGAACAACCAGTAATTAATTTTTATATGACCATTTCCCAACCTTTCTTTAATTCTAAGAATTAAACTGTCTGGACTGAAATGCTCCTCATAACATGGAAGTGAAAGGGTGGACTGACCAGCCGTGGGCTGAGTAGGTGCTTCTATGTAAATAGGTTGGTTTTTGTTACATCACAAAAACAAAGAAACAATGAGAATATGGAAATGAGTCATGGACTCTGTGGCCCAGACAATGAACATTTTAAACCGTTTAACATACTATTCAACAGTTTTATTTAAAAAGTGAATTTCTGTCACTTTAGGAATTTAAGCATTTGCCATTAGAGAAAAAGTGTGTCGAAAAGTTGTTTGCTACAGTTCTGGGCCTTTTCTTGAAGAAAAAAGCAACTCAGTGCCTTTCAGGCAGTTTTTTTTTGTCCAGTGAACAGACTTTAGTTCTGGAAAATAACCCCAAAAATGCTGTTAAATACTCACTTTCATACAATCATTCTCTCTTTTCAAGCCTATCCCTTTCAGCACAGGTCGGTTTCATCAGTTTCTGCACAGGTTGCCTATTTGGAGTGAGCCCTGGCTGGTGAGCCCCAGCCTCCTCTCCGAAAATGGCAAAGAAGTTCAAACAGATGAGAGCTGGACCAGCTTCAAAAACTTCGTCTTCTCGGTCTTACTCTCTAAAGCCCTGTGGCTTGGAAGTCATTAGAGAAGTGTCGTCTGTTGACAGCGCTCTTTAACCCTATGTGTGCTGTTGCATAAGGTCGCCCTCTGCCACTCACTCGTTCCCAGACTGCCCTCACGCAAAGTAATCCTGTGGTCTTTATTTATTTATTTCGCTCACGTTCTGAAGAATTGCAATTTAAGCTATTCCAGACATACCGTGTATTAAAGGATTAGGACTGAAGCCTAGGTAGGAGGGGAGATTTTATGGGCTTAGTAAAATAGGGATAGATAGTCCCCTTCTTATTTGGGTTGTGTTTTCACCTTCCCACATTTCTCTCTTTCTGATGAGTCTGGGTTGCTTTGACAACATTATGAAGAGAAGTTATCATTTTTTTTCAATGATAATTCTGTCAGGTAGAGCTGTTTTCTTTTTTCTCCTCCTGCATTTGTTGCATTCAAATGCCTTTGTGGAGTTGAAGAGCCTCTGCAGAACGTTTTAGGCCTCTTCACATCTCAATTGATATTCACGGAAGGCATCAGCATCGTCAAACTACAATAAAAGCATCAGAAAGTGCTTGAAATCATGATTTAATGGCTTAATTATTCTGCCTGAATAACACTCACGCCATTAGTTTGTTTACCGAATGATCCCATTCAAGTGAGAACGAATGTTTTCATCCACAGTATCTGGATCAAACTATCCATTATGATAACCGTTTGCGACAGGAAAGGATCAAGAATACATGGTACACCCTGAATTTATGGGAAGGGGAGAATGCTAATTTAATTGGATGTAAATAAGAATCGTTTGTGTATAGATTCCACTGTAATGAGTTTATGAAAAATGTCGCTGTATGAAATGCACAGTATGAAATGGTTGTTAGTGTTGTTGGTGTACATGGTTGATTCCCATGATACATGTTTATTGAGTCAACAGAAGCAACATAACCATGAACCATGTCCTTCTTTTTTTCTGGGGTAATTAAGCATGCATTCAAACAACATAAAGAATAATATCTTATTGTGCATTGTGCTTTTAACATTGTGGCTTGTGATTCAGAAGTCATATAATCAGATAGTGACGATGATTAAATCCACATAGGCTTGGTATAGTGTTTACTTGGTGTACTCTAATATTAACTATGCTAGGGCAGGGCATAAAAATCCTGGCAAACTCATTGTTTACTCAATGCTCCAAAATGATCCACTGGACACAAGAGAGGTGCAGGAGTGGTCCTGTGTGAATTATTCAGACTGAAGTGTGGCCGCTGGTTCGGGTTTCTCTAAAGCAGCTAAACGACAGGGCTATCAGGTAACAGTAGAGCGCCTCAGGCCCAAAACAGACAACATTCAACCATATCATTGGCAAAGTTCAACAAGGTCACATGGTGGCCCTGAAAGAGCCTCTCAGAAAGCCATCAGCAGTTATGCTGTGTTTTTTGACCAAGCTTAAGAGTGGTGAATGCATTAAAAGGCATTTTGAATTGCCAAAAACATATATATATAATATAATGCATGGCAGCTATTTAATGTATGATGTAATATTTCATAGCATTGCCAAAGAACTTGGCCAGCTTTGACTGTGCAAACAGCTGCATCCTGGTCATTTGGTTCGTGGATGTGTTTAATGTTCAGTATCAGTCATCACCACCCTTAACACAAATGCAAATGTTTAGCAGCCACAAGGCTTGTAATAACCAGGGTGTGTTCTGTGCTTTTATAACCCTACAGACCTATGTGCAAACAGAATAACCCTAATCAATGCCCCTATTTCACAGTCCTCGTTTTAGCCTCATGCTCCACATCAAATGTTTTATTGCACACCATATAAAAAGAATGAAAAGTAATCTTATTGCAAATGCATGTGTTTTTGCAACATAAAGACAATTATCAAAGTCCTATTGCAGAAAAAAAAAACATGGAATGACCTTCTCCTGCTGGCAGTGATATCTGCTGCTCTAGACCTGTGGGTTTATAGCAATTGCCTGTACCAGGTGAAACAATACCCAGATCCCGCCCTCATGGTGTGCAGCATGCAAATTCTCTCCCCCGCAGGTATCAGGTTCCTAGTCCCTTCAGCGAGAAGAGAAGGAGCTGACAGTCCTTTTGTGCTCATCAGCAAGTTCGCTGCCTGGGATGCACTAGGGACAGCATCCTGAGTAAACACCCAATATCCAGTTGACCGTCAAACCTGCTAAACCAGAAATGCCAATAGCAGATCTGCTGGGAGTGCGCTTTGACATACAGCTTCTGGGCAAGCTGACTCTGTCTGTGGCTGCCATTCTGCTCATCTCCTGGGCTTACAGATTCTACAGCTCCAGGGCTCAAGGCCAGGCTCAAACTGACAGCAGAATCCCTCTGCCCAGGGGCACTCAAGCAGGCCCTGAAACCTGCAGCAACTGCAAAACGGTGTTACGACCCCAGAACAAAACTGCAAAAGAGGGGACTAATGGAGAAAGCCAGACTACACCATCCTCTGTGGATTCTGAGCAAAACATCTATAAACCAGGGAACGATAATGCCACGCTTGAAAAAAACGAGTCTAGAACTGAAGTCTTTTCATCTGACACTGTGGAAAATTCTACTTCTTCAGGACAGAGTTACATGGAGGAACATGGACAATATGAAGATAGAACAGTTGAAACAAAGGACTGTAAATCTTTACAGCTTCCCGATGTGGCAAGTCCAACTGGACGTCGTTCACCATGTTTGTTCAGAAAGCTTGATGGTGCTGTTGAGGTCGGCAGAGAGCTCAGGCAAGACATGGGGCACCTGGGAAACTTTTCCAGATTTCAGTCAAAGGCTGAGATCAAAATGGAGAATGCTGATCTAATATTAGAGGGAAAAGGTGAGCAGACTACTGGGGTGCGTGGAAAGATTTATGATTATTTTGTTGAGACATCCTCACATTCTTTTTCTGATTTGAGCCCCACCCACTCTCTAAGTCCAACCTTTGGACCTTATGAAGTTGGTACTTTGTTTGATGCACACCCATCAGAATTGTCCAGCTCCATGGAAAAAACTCGAACACCAAGTCCCTTACCTTCCTCCTTGATTATTAGAGATCTAAAGTTTCAGTTAGATGTCGAGCCTTTATCTCCTATCAAGCCAGAACCTGTAAAACTTCTTAGACATGGACTAATCCGTAAGGACAGCTATCTTGCTGCTGCAGTAGACTCCGAACGCCAGATCCCATTCCCTCCTCTAGTGACCTCAACACCTCATAGTTGCTCAACAGCACCTTACAATGAGACGTCACAAAGCTGTTCTGATTCAAATAAAGAAATACGACCGGTCACAGGGGAATGTTCTGAAGATCCACAGGTAGAAACAGTGGCGGGGGCCAAGTTTCTAAACTTTCCTCAGAAGAACATGGGAATTTCTGACCTAGAGTGTTTAACTGGCAAGCTTGACTTAGGCAACTGTATGGAGGCACTGATGCTGGCCAAGAAACATGGACACAGTGCTCTCCAAGATGCTGCTCTCAGAGTTATGTCAGACAATTACTTTCAGGTCCTGCGAAATCCTAATTTGTATGGACGACTGAAAGCAGGTGAGCGGGATGAGATCCAGAGACAGCGCATGAGAGGCAGAAGATGCTTAATGGTGGCAGACATGGAGTCACCAGAATGGAGTAGACTTCCATCACAGTCTACAGGCTTTGAAGCCAATAAAGCATCCAGTGGACTATTTTACTATGATGACTACAAAGACACCTGGCACCATCAGTCCCAAATCCCTCAGGAGGTGCTGTCTCGAGGTTGTGCTATGTGCACAATGGACAACTACCTGTTTGTAGCTGTAGGCTTCCAAGGGACTGACCGTCTAGCAGTGCCTTCAAGGAAGGTCTTTTGTTACAATCCTATGACAACCATCTGGAGTGAGATCTGTCCAATGAATGAGGCCAGGCCTCACTGTAAGCTTGTTGCACTACAGGAAAGTGTCTACGCAATCGGAGGGGAGTGTTTGGCAACAGTGGAGCGTTATGACCCTAGGACCAACAGATGGAGCTTTGTTGCACCACTGCCCAATGAGACTTTTGCTGTTGCCCATCGTGCCACAGCTTGCAATGGAGAGTTGTTTGTTTCAGGAGGCACGTTGAGATACACGCTCTTACGCTACAACCCCAAGACTGATATATGGAGGCAGAGCTTGATAGTGGGCAGCAAAGAGAGGACCACAGAAATGGTAGCAGTGCGAAACTTCCTCTACAGGTTTGATGTGAGCCCCTCCATGGGTATAAGTGTGTATCGCTACCATGCTGTGGCCAGGCTTTGGTACGAGTGCTGCTCCAAGCGAATGCCTCACTGCCCTGCCTTCCAGTGCGTTACCATGGACGACATTATCTACTGCGTCAGTCGGCAGTTCACCATGAGATTCTTAGCTGATGAGATATCTCCAGGCTTTGTGGCAGAGGATTTAAAGGTCCTCTCAGCAGCCAAGGGCATTTTGTTCCCGTTTGTCCTTGCTCTGCCAGATAAAAGCACTATTCAGACCAGCGTTTGAGCAAGGTGAAAGACTGAGTGGTAAGAGCAAACATTCGTAGTTGGAGACCAGATTAAGCCCTTGATATGTTACTGGAATGCAGTCGTCTCAATCAGAGGCACTAGAAATGAATTATCAAGGCTATTAATGCCAGTAATTGTAAAACTAGATCAGATGTAATGTGCACTTTCTGCTAGATAAATCTTCCATTCCAATGAGAGCTGTTTGTTACTGAGGTTTTCCATCTACTCTTGAGTCTAAGTAAACTCTTAAATCTTGCTAATGCTCTGGTGCTCCTGCTTAAAGTGTTTTGCTCCAATATACTGCTCTGGAGCACTATAAGCAAAACATCAACTAATCAATATGTAGTGTAGAGCAATGCTGCAATTACTAAAGCTGCTGTAATGAATTACACAAATGCCTGTCATTTCCAGGATTTATGAAAGATGGCTTAAGGATATGCATGGCATGCTTGCACTCGCTTTTACTCCTGTTTGTGAATTTGCACTCATGAATAATTCAAGACGATAAATAATTGAACATCTTCTTCCCGTGTCCTTCGTTAGAGCCAAAGTCTTAATTGGTATGTGCACCCCTGTCACATGAGCACAGGTTAACGTAATGCTTTGTAGTACTAGTTCAACAGGCTCTGCCTTCCTATAATCTTCTTCCTAACACGTTTCTTTTCCAATTACATATATTCAGACAAGCCTCAGGTAGTTTCAGGTATCATTTTATGTTTTTTCTTTGTTACCAGAAAACAATTCTTTATATCTTCATAAATCTTTTTGGTGAAAGCCTTTTTTTCCCCTGTGTGTGAGGAAAAATGTATTCATATTGTTATTATTATTATTTTATTTATTTATTTATTATGAGGTTGCTGTCACAGTCACTTTCACATTTACGCATACACTTACTTTTAAATGTACATCGTCAGAAAAATTAATTTGGGCTTAAAAAAATTTAATAGAAATGTAAAAGAAAGACAAACCCAGGAATTAAATAGAGTAAGTCAGTAGAAATAAGACAGTTATGGCTATTTCTACAGTGAAATTTTAAAAAAGACTACTAGGAGCAAAATAAGACAAATTCAGAAGCCAAACAGAATAAGAAGATAACCAGTAGCCAATAGA
>JBBPDH010000130.1:10743091-10758416 GCA_037974565.1 Clupeocharax schoutedeni
ATGGGGGTTTCCACTGACTGGTACCAGCTCGGCTCGGTGCAACTCTACTCGCTTTTTTACTTGTTCTGTATCTAAAAACTGATAGATCTAAAAACTAATTACATTTTGAACTCAGTTTAATACATTACCCTTAAAGAAAATGTAAATATAAACCCGAGGTTTAAATAGGGAAAAGTCAGGAACGAGAGACAGAGAAAGTAAAAGAGACAGAGAAAAAGAGAGAGAGAGACAGAGAGAAAGAATAAGGGAGAGCGAAAGAGAAAATAAAAGAGAGAAAGAGAGAGAGAGAGAGAGAGAGGCACAGAGAGAGCGTGCACACGAGAGAGAGAGGGAGAGAGAGAGAGAGAGCAACAGAGAGAGAAACAGAGAGAGCGAGGCAGGTTTAAAACGGGCACGATCCGGAAGTCATGAACGAGAGAGAGAAAGAGAGAGAGAGAGAGAGAGAGAGTAAATCCACACTAAAATATCAAGGTAAAGTCATTATAGCTTGCGTAGTATAGACCCAACTCCCAACCCAACTTTGTGAATAGATTAACGGCGATATCATTTTTATCGCCCGATAAGAGTCTCACATTAACGCAGCATGTTAACACCGATAACAGCCCACCACTAATATATATATGTGTGTGTGTGTGTGTGTGTGTGTGTGCATGTTTGTATGTATGTACAATTTTTGGATTTTTCTTAGTGTTCTCCCAAATTTAGTAATGTCCCAATCCACCCACTAGCCAGTATTGCCCCAATCTGTAGGGATCCAACTTGTGATCTCCTGAGAATAGAGCCAACAATTACACCAGCGGTAGCAGAACAGTAGAATAATAACACTAATCTGACGTTTTAGAGTTAAGGAGGAGTGGTGTAACTATCTAAGTCAGTATTCTTTAAACTGATCCTAGGGGTCCCTCTAGACGGACTACATTTTGTTTATGTGTTTGCAATTTAGGTATAGTGTGTTAGATTGGAGCAAAAACATGGACCACCTGAAAGGCCCTAAGGACTGATGTGAAGACCACAGATCTAAGCACTGGGCCTATTACTCAAAGCAATGCGAGCCAGCATGCACATCTGTTAGCAGACGTAAGAGAAATTAGTTATGGTTGAAATATGCAAAGCTATTTGTGTCAACGGCAGAAAAGATGCAGTGCTGCTTTGCTTTATGTCTCAAAGAAAGCACTCTCTTGGTAGCACTGCGTGATGGGAAGGCCTAACTAATGGGTAAAAACGTAATGGGCGTTCTGAACAAACAAAAGAAAAAGTCTAAGACCAGAAATCAAAATACAAAACTGATACAAAAAAGATACTATAGAGTTTTTTTTGAGGGTCAAACACAGATTTAAATTTCATTTCAGTTTTGCTAGTGTGTTTTTAAAAACAATTATTAATAAAATTCTCAGTCTTGTATGAGATCCAGAATAATTCTCATTGATCACCCTGTGCAAATTCCATCTATATGTGCTCCCCCCCCACTTTCTTTTAGGGATGAGCATTCTTTTGGCCTTTTCAAAAGCCATCCTATAGCCTAATCCCACCATGCCTTTCTCACCTCATTTGGCTTGTTGGTGCTGGAGTGCTGCTATTATCTTCTGATGGGTGCCATGACCCATATAAGGCCTTATAAAGCCCTTAGGCGCCTGAAGTTTGGGGCTGCGCAGCTAACATTACCTCATTTCCCTGCCAGCTGATGGGAGGAAGAAGGGTTAAACCCAACTCATCCCTGTCACGGTGGAGAGGGCTAATGAACAGACTTTTTCCCCCCTGACTTTCTCAAGTCCATTCAAGCTGTACTGGAACTATCTGTATCTGAGAATGTGAAAAAGGTCAATTCTTTTCTTCTGTCCACCTCTGAGTGTAATTGGCTAGCAGTAATCCGCAGATTTCCTTTATTTCCTCCTCTCGGTGTTACCACACAGAGGGCGCGGGATTAGACACAAACTCCTTGTAAGCGCCTGCAAACTTCTTAAGCCTCCGATGTGCCTATTTTTGAATTAGCTTATGGTGTGTATATGAGTCCATTAATATGTTCAATCTTTTCCAGTGCAGATGGTTTAAAGCTTGATGAACTGAAATCGCGCTGTGCTGTTTTACGGCACTGGAAACTCTGCGGAGACATAAAACCCACAATCCACTGCAGATGGCGGAGAGGGATGCCTGCCAGACTGAGTTTGTTTTTTTTTTTCTTTTTTTTTTCTGCATGCTAAGACTACATGCAAATGCAGCACTAGGCTCAGGCTCGGCCTAGACGTGAGGCGTATCTAAAACATGGTGCTGAGTCTGATAAGGAGACCGAATGCTTAGAATAGCAGCTGCTGCTTATACACACACTGCGAAAAGTATACAAAAATATACAAATATATTTCAAACCTTGCATGAACTTCATATAATGATGTCCTGATTTGCATGTAAAAAATGTATGAATGTTGATATTTTCGGTCTGCAAGGCATTATAGAGTTTTGCAATACCATGAAGGTCATTGTATGACTGTATAATGAACAATATAGTTACATAATCATGGTGCTCTAGCTGCTGTAATCAGCATTTAGGCCTTCGGCAGTCAAATGAAGAAAAAAAGATTTATATTTAGACACTAAAGCTGCATGCGTATTGTTTGTGCATTGTAAGGCTATTAGAAAAACAGACAGAATTTAATTCCTTAAAAATGCTTCTAAGGACGATGCAGGTTTGTGACAGAAGCCGTTGTCGCTTCACACATATTGCAAACTGAGACTGACAAAAGTCATCCTGTTTAAAACACGCTGGTAGTCATTTTTGAGCTTTACAAGTGGCTTTATAGCGTAGTGCTTAAGTCACTTCGCATTCAGGAGAGCAGGATTCAAGCACCTCTCTGGGAAGGACTCCACTCCTAATGTTTCCCTCCCACCACTGTAGCTTAGCTGCTCACGTGTAATTTGATCAGTTATGCCATCACAGATGTGTTCATGGCAGACAGTCATTTTGTAATTACAATGAAAACATTTTTACTCATGCATGCCCTGATTCAGTCATACAAAAGACAAACAGTTGTGGAATTAACTGCTTTTATGAGCAGCATCAGCCCATTATAATGTGAAATGATCTCTTTCTCATTCATAGTTCAGAAAGTAGAAACATCCTTTACATTTTTACTATTTTTTGCCATTAAAACAGTTGAAAGCACACATTCATTTTCATTTACATTTACATTTACGGCATTTAGCTGACGCTCTTATCCAGAGCGACGTACAACAGTGCTTAAGAATTCCACGACTGTTTCTTACTTGAAAAACAGCTTAAATCTCAGTCAGCTACATTCAAACTTCTATGCACATATCTATCTATGTAAATTTGCAGTTGAACTTAAAAAACAAAGCGGAATGACAATAATGAGTATATATGTCTACCTAGTGTAGAAACGTCTGAATTTCATACAGTAATGGGTCACAAACTTGAACTGTAATAGTGATCAGTGCAGTTGTGTTTATAGAAACTGAACAGAAATGCACACTGAACAGAAAAAGGCCTGCGTGTGTGTGTTCTGAGCACATACGTGTGATCTGATGTGTGCTGTCAGTCTTCGTTAAGCATTACCACCTTTCCTGATGATGTAGTAAACATGTTCGGGGAGCGCTCTTCACTCCTTCAGCACGCTGTCACATAAAACCACTCATCCAGCTCAGTGGCAGCGGAAATACAGGAAACAGGCATTCCAAATGTAATCAAAGCCAAGGCATGGATAACGACACAAATATTCCATATGCAGTTTGAAGTGAGCGCAGTAACAGAAAAGGCAATACCCGAACTGACTCCGAGCCAACTCGGGTCACGCAGAGTCAAATGCCAGAAGCAGAACACATCAGAGCATAAAGAGAGCAAAGATGATAAAATCCTTACGGTAAATCTTGAGAATGCATTTTCGCATTAGCCGAGATTGCAGGAGGTCATGGCCTAAATTATTGAGTAAAAGTCCCCTGAGGTGGTGCAAGTTTTTGGCCTTTGCTTCTTTTGCACAAACCTCTCAGGACCTCCCTAGAGCTTTCATTTAATCCCATGTATGTGAATATAAGAAAATGAATATAAGCCAGCTTTTTTATTTTTATTGTGTTTTGGAGAAGAATATGCTAAATAAACTAGCAGAAAGTGTTTATATCCCTTATAAGGAAATTCATAACACGGTTAAATCTGGTCTCGCAATATGATTGGCTGAGAGGTGATCTTCTGATAATGGAACTCCAAGCTCTTTTCATATCATCTGACCTCAGTCTTCTGTAAACTTGCAACAACAACCAGCCACTAATATAATAACGGCCAAGACAAAGTTTATTGTAACTAACAATTCAGCTGAAATGGAAGTATAATGTCCTTAACAGAAAGAGGTGCAAATGTGTGAAGATGACAAAGCGGGAACACTCCTGCTGTAATCAGCCAAGCCATCAAGTGAAAGAGCTCTGGTTTTGAGAAGCACCTGGTTGTATTTTTGTCCCAAACTGTTGAGGAGTGTTAATCTGGTGTTACGTACTGATATTGCATTGAAACGTACAGGAAACGTATTCTAATTAGGGAGTAAATCAGTGGTTTAATTAGGTTCTGACTTGAAGAGCAGTCCTTAAGTTTTTGCAATGCGATATTTATATGCGGGCGTGGTACAACGTAAAGTAATGAGCATTTGTATCATCAGTTTCAACACATAACAACTGATTTACAAAGTCATTTACATTGATGGCACTTATCAGACGCTTTGATCCAAAGCGACTTCCATTCCCTACCTACAGGGGGCAGTCCCTCCCTGGAGCAACTTGGGGTTAAGGGTCTTGTTCAGGGGCCCAGTGGTGGTCTGCTGAAGGTAGGATTCGAACCCATGACCTCTTGGTCTGGAAGCAAGTATCCTACCCACTGAGCTACCTCCACCTCGTCATAAACCATAGTATAACACACAGGATGTTGTGCTATGCTTTGGGCATTGGAGCCTCAAGTGCCAGTATCTCACTATATAGCACTCCTCTATTGTATATTATTAGATAGATACATCATTGCAATTTATGTGCAAGATTTATGACTGTTGGATTATGTTATCACCATTAATTACATGATAGACTTTTAAACACAGCATCCTAAATCAGAGAAGCTGTTCCAAGACATTTATACAAATGACACTAAAACATAAATGGTGCAAAAAAAGAAAGTCATTTTCTAGATGGCTAGATCATCAAAATTACGATGGTGACTGAAAGCAAGCATGCAGGTTTATGATTCCACTCTCCTAAAGAGTCGCATAATGAAATGCATATTTTATGTGCTGGACACTGCACAGTTCAACGACTCCCACAACTTCCTCTGCATACTTATGAAAATCCGCTCCCCAGCTAATGCTAATCGCACTTTCCTCCAATGACACTCGGTGACGGCATCAGTATGCAAGGGCGCTCCGTTGCTAAAGCAGGTCCGTGGCTGCTGCCAGGGCTCCAGGTGTCTTTTGCACCCACCGGTCGCCCTCCTGACCCTGCTTGACATCTTCCATATGTGGCCTGGCTGCCACCTTCTGTCCCTGTCCCACTACAACACCCCAGCAGCCACCTCCCACGCTTGAAATGCAGTGCATGAAGAAATATAGTGGCAGAGAGTGCTGAGAAACAAAAATACCACTTTTAATACAGGTCAAAATCCCATTTAGATTAAACTATTTATATCCAAAGGGGACACATTTAAATATTTTAAAGACAAAACATCAGATTTACGGAGGTTTCTCCTGGTTTGGGGCCTTTTCTTCTTCATATGTATCCATAAAAGTATGTGAATAATTCAGTTTTGTGCTAAAATGTTAAAACGTATATTGCTCCATATAAATATTTTGTGTATGTAAGCAGTCTACACATCTCTGCTACATAAGAAAAAGAATCTTTGTTTATAGCACTTATGGATTAGAATCATTCTGACAAAAAGGGAGTTAATGCAAACAGTCAAAAAATGAAGTTAACTGTAACACTGATTCAAAATGCAGTTAATTACATAGTTTTATGATGTTTGAAGCTTTCCAAACAAAATACGTGAAGTATCTAAATATATATGATTAGTTAAAAGAGAATGAGATGAATGCAGTGCATGTATTTATTTCATGTATAAATGTATGCTTTGTTTATACATTTATACATGTGACCAGGAATTAGACAATACTACTTATAGCAGGACAATACTACTGGGACATTTTTTTTTTTACTTATGCGAGATTTTCATTGAAGTTGTTGATGTAATTGATTGAAAAACCTCAGAAAAATGATCCTGTTTTTAATTTTTTTGTGAGCAGGTGGACTTCTCCTACTGCTTCATTCAGGATCGCAAATTGTACACTTAAATCGGAAATCCGAAATTATTTAGCGTGAAAAAATGTTTTCATGGTACAAAAACATTTGTTAGATTACTGTCAATGTTTTTTGATGATGCTGCTATGAGATACATAGAATAGGTCTAATATCATGTACTACTTGAACCTGTTTAAACTACACTTTGCTGTGCCTCAGGATATCTGATGCAGTTCAAAGCAAGCGTGTGAGTGCCCAAACAATAAATTACTTCTAAATAAGCTGAAAATGCAGGCTTTTTCACCAAAATATTTCACATTTGAACCTCTCCCAGTTACCTCAGGCACAGGACAGATTGTGGAAAGCAGGCTGTGGCCTAAACCGAATATGCAAATCGCATACACCGCAAACATCGGGGTCAGGGCTGTAAAAGAAAGGAACGCTTTGAGCCGTCACATCTGTAGGTGAGAGCCACTCAGCTGTGTGCCAGAGATTGCCACTGGCACCACCGTCCCTGGTGGCCTTAGCAGCAGCTCGCCAAAGCAATTTTGGAGATAATTAAGTCGTAAATCTTCCGCTAGCGCGTGATAGCGGCTGAGCCAGATTAGTGGGCCCACCTCTTGATAATGTAATTCTCTCGCGCAACGTCTCTTCTGCCAGATAGATAACAAAAAGCCCAGTTCCTTTCCTCCAGGTATTAACCCGCCGCATGCGCACATGTTAGCGTTCACCTTGGGCTAATGAAACGGCTAAGCAAACGGTCGGGAAATGCAGAGCGCGTGACGTAGGGAGGGAAGCCGTGGTGTGGCAGACGTGTGTGCCATATGGGTTAGCAAGAGTAGCTGTGCATGCCAGGCTCTCGTGCAGAAAGCTAATGGCTGTGAGTTAATGTTGGCAGGAGATCATAACAGCCAGGATGGCCAACACTCCAAGCCCACGGCTATGGCAACTGCTGCCATGAGCTGGTACATTAGACCAGAAATGCTTAAACAACAACAACAAAAAAACCCCAAACACACAGGAGAATATATGCCACCTTTGACCACCCAAAAACACAAAAAGAGCTGTAATTTGGTCAGGTAATTACTTTCCATACAAACAGCGCAGCTATTCACACTAATTTGTATGAGAGAAGAAATGTAGCATATTGAGGGAGTGAACTAGTAGTAAAGTGCTTGAAATTACAGTGGAGTTAAAGTTTTTTAGACCAGTTCATACCTCTCTCTTAACCAAGCGTTTTCTCTGAGTACGCCACAAGAGAATGAAAATGCATTGATCTGACGGTCGTGATTCAACCGCACTGCAATTTTAGAATTTGACAATTGATTACTATCATGACAATCAAAAGTATTACACCGCCACCCCCTACCAAAATAAATAAATAAATTAATTAATTAATTAAAGTTCTTTTTTTAAAGGGCCATTTTAATGGAAAACTTCATGCCAAAGGTTTCCTGTTTTATGAAAACAAAAGAGTTCACTCTCCAGTCTGTACAGCTCATACATAGAAAATAGAATGCATGAAAACCAGTGCATCCACATGTTCATCTATTCAGCCTATGGCAAAAAGCCCCACCCCAATTGATTCAGAAGTTAGTGTTTCAGGCCAGACTGCTTTGTCAGTGCCACTCAATATGGAGCAGCCAGTCAAAACAGAACAAAACAGGAAAGAGACCCTTTAAATGCAAAAATGAAACAGGACATTTTTTATATATATATATTATGAAGAGTTTGTTTTACCTTTGTATATTTGGAGTATTTTTCAAATGAATTCTAAATGAATGGCAATGAGTCAAGATCTCATGATGTACAAGATGATTCATGATTGACAAGCGCAACTGGCCCGTTGTAGCTTATCATTCCTCAGTGATCTGTTTTCATTTAGGAAGGAGGTCATTTCTCTTCTGTTGTGAAAAATGGAGAGGCAGGGGAAGAATTGTACAGTTTTATTTTCCTCCCTATTGGGAGAGAGGAGTGCAGAGGCCCCCTGAGAGCCTCTTCCTCAGCATGTATCTCCTCAGTGTGTCAGACAAATCACACTCCGCCACTGATCCCTCACACACTGTGCTAATAAAACTTTCAGAGTGAGTGGGCAGGCCTGATGGACATTTTCTATCCTCTTTCTGCTGAATGCCAGTCTCCTGTGTGCTTCTGTGCCTGGGCGTGTGAATACACTACAGGCCAAAAGTTTGGAAAGAAGACATACTAACTTTGGAAAGATGAACATGAAAATTTGACTTATTCAAATGACAGATATGTTTTTATAGGCCCAGAACTGTGTATCAGTAGTGTGTCTGAGTTTAGCTCCTGTAGGGTTTTACTGCAGCGTTAATCATCTCCACTTGATATAACTGAAGCTTTGATTCTATGCAATACAATACAGCAGAACCACAAACCAGTGGAATTTGCTGCTTAAATAATACTTCTCTATATTTTTAGTCTTTTATTGGTAAGTTTTTTTGGGTACTTGTTTGAATGTATTCAATGATTACTATTATAAGTAGTATTATTAGTAGTAGTGGTAGTATACATAGCAAAATATATGATTGTATTTTTTATGGGTAGTATGTGATGGGTTGGGAGAAGGTTCTAGATGCAAAAAGTTCTTTTTAATGTGTGACTGCAACGTTCTGCTTAATACACATCGACCGTATTGACAAACAAATATATCAAATTTTATCTAAATTATATATTTTTCACAATTAGATCAGAATACACATTTATCCCGACAGGGAATAAGAAGCAAAACACAAAAGAGCAAGAGCAAGCAAGAGTTCGTAACCAGAAGGTCATCCAAATCATCATGCAAGCAAAGTGAACCAAAGGATTGGTGAAGCAGTCCAATGAGGGATTAAAGCAACAAAGACAAGAATTGGGATATAGGTCAACTAGCACAAAAAATGGGCAAACTAGCAAAACCAGAATATCAAATAGGAAACTCACAGGAACACGCAGTATGCAGGATAATCCACTGGCAAAAAAACCCCAACATGAACAAACACATGCGTATTTATAATGGGACTACATTATTCATGGGACTCAGGTGAACAAGATCTAGTTGTCAGAGGTCTGAGACCAGGGATGTGTTGAGGTTCGGTGTCTTGGTGGCTGTCAGGAGTCCTTCAATAACCTGACAAAACTTCACATAGACCTTTTTTTGGTTTAAAAGTCCAGGTTTAGAACTGTATATAAAAGCTATTTAAATGAAACACACAGAGCCCTGACCTGAACCCCTTGCCCATCCATCACCCTACGGGACGAACTGGAACGGTGATTGTGAGCCATCCAACTGCAGTGTCTGACCTCACGAATCTACAGACTGAATGGATACAAATTCCAAAATCTTGTAGAAAGCCCACCAAGAGGAGTAGAAACTGTTATCGCTGCAAAGGAGAGACGAGCTCCATATTTAAGCCCAGTGTATTATAAAGAGTATTAAAGTGCCATTAAAATGTCATTAAAGTCCCAATACAATTGTCCATACAGTGTACATAGTGTCCATATATATATATATATATGTGTGTGTGTGTGTGTCTCAGAAAGCACTGTTAGGGTGTACTCACACTAGGCAGTTTGAACCGTGCCCGAGTGCGTTTGGCTAGTAGTATGAGTGCTCCGAGTGCCTGGGCACAGTTCGTTTAGCCGTCCGTGGCCCGCTTGGAAGAGGTGTGCCAGAGCACGGTTCAGCTGGATTCGGGCGCGGTTCGCATGTAGTGTGAGCGCTAACTATGCTGAAGCACGGATCAGGATACGTGACGCCACGTTTTTGCGACGCTCCAAAACCATTTTTCATGCCACAAAAGCGACAGACCTGTTTAGCAACAGGCTGTGAGGGGGCTGGGGACCACAGCGGACCAAACGACTCAAAATTACTATCAAAAAAGTCACCAGAGCGATGGCCTCCACTGTGCTCAGCGAGAGAGCGCCGCTCTTCCTGTTTATCCTGAAACCATTGCACCATAATGACATAGGCGTGCTCCGGCACGAATGCAGAAATCTAATGTGAGTGCGGGCCAGACGGGGAGGTGGTAGGGGGGACAATCGTACTCAGCCCAGTTCAGGGCAACCGTGCTTAGTGTGAGTACACCCTTAAACAATGGTATGCATGATATTTGACGTTTTTATCATTGTGTCTTACAAGTACTAACAGAGAGTTCCATGCTGTATTTTATGTCAAAGTAGCTTCACAGTCCACGGTAAAGGTCACAGTCCTCTACGGCATGGTACTCAATGTGTAATTCCCACTCCATGCTATAGATCCTTTTCCAGGACATTTCAGTGATTATCTAGCTGGTGTGACACATGGGCATCATGTGATACAATTCTGCCTACTGACAAATCTGTTTCATCCATATTTAGCCCATGTTTGACTAACATACAGTTGGGCTTTCATTCCCTCATTTGACACCGTTTTATACACATTACGAACCTAAAACCCGGCCATCCGTTATCTGACCCGCTTGTCCAAACTAGGTTTGTGAGGGGTTATGTTCAAAAGGTGCCTTAAAAGATCAAGCTTGAAAAAATAAGTCATAATCTGTGATAACAGGTTGGGCAATAATGTCGGCACATGTCTAGTGTGGGGGTCGGGGTGTGTGTGTAGTCAGAGTGAGTTTGAATGATTAACCCTGTCTGACCTGCTGGTACTGGGCTGCAGGGTAAGGGCAGTGAGAGGCTAGCAGAGGGAGAAGGTAAAAGGCGGCTTTGTGTGTGTCGCTCCCCAGCCAAAACACGAAAAACACACACTCTTTTTGCCACTGCTTACAGCTCGCGGCCTTCAGTTCGGCTTGCCTCACTAAATTGCCTCAATAAAACACTGTGCCTGTCTTCAATAAGGCTTTGTTGGGTCTGCTGGAGTGCCATAATTAAGACAAATCGCTAAACTAATAGCAGTGAAGCATGCTGGTTCTGCTTAGAGCGCAGTGGCTGCTGGGGGTTCGCCACAGAGTCCATCCACATTACACTGCTGTGCCTCAATATAAATGCCTACATCAATAGCCACTAACAGCAATCAGGGCCTTAAAGGAATAGTTTGGAAAAAAAATTAAATGGACTTGCATTACCCCTTTATCCTGAATGCAGTCAGTCAGCCAAGTCATGCCTGAAGTCTGAAGTGTGTTCATTGGTTTTTAGCCCCAGATCTATAAGGCTAAATAATAGAAGCTTATTACCATTGTTAGCAACTGGTTGAACTGTCACATGCTTTGAACTGTGCTGTATTACCCAACAGACCTGTATATGTGGTTTCTCAAGTTGCATTCTGCCATCTATTAAAATAAAATAGTGCTAGTAGTGTCAATGGAATTCAGTGTTGTGCTATTCATATTTGAAATTTCATGTCAGACTCAATGAACTTTGTATCTCTGGCCAATAGCTCCACTGTGTTGACCTCTGAAAGCTTCTGACCTGAGTGCAGCACTATACTGTCTTCAGCAGTATAATTATTTTCCCTTTGTGACGCTGCTGTTACCTAGTTTGCTAACTCCAACACCACAAAGGACCTTTTGCCACCAGATAATTGTCGGAGTCTCGTTCATGCGCAGTTCACAGTGCAGCATGACCTTTGTCTAACATTTCAGACTGAAAAATTGTGTAATGCACTCCATCCCCATAAACAACAGTGGTTAATGCTGTACTTCTTTGACTTAGTCATTTAAATGGCCTGCGAGTCACTGAGTGCACTGCTGTGCTTGTACCCACTCATTAAGCTTAAAAAGACAGGCTTATTTATTTTCCTCTTGCAAATATCTTTCCTCTGCATGCTCCTTAAGGCAAAGTTAATAGCAACCTCATGGCACTGTAAATATTTCTGAAGGCCTCCCTCTGCTGTTCTGCCCCATGCGCTTGCTCCGCTGCCCTTTTCTCTCCTCCGCTTCCCCCATCCCGGGACACCGGTTGGCTGTGCCCTCTCTAACAGAGTGGCCGTCGCTTCATATTAGACCATCCGAGGCTGGTGTGAGACGGAGCTGTGAAAGGGCCGACCGGGGCAGTACTCGTTTACGGGAGGGGTCCGGGTCAATCCGTAATTGCTCATGGTTCGGAGGGCTTTGGGGTTACATAAACATCCCGTCAGCCCTCATTAGAGCTGTCGGCCCACTGTTCTACACTGAAAGAAAATTATGCTCAAATATGAGCGAGTAAAGAGAGAGAGAGAGAGGTAGAGAAACAGGAAGTCTTACAACAGTGGAGAACAATGGATGTAACACATTAATAAAGAAATAAGTATCCTAGATAGAACTAATCTCATGAGCCTTTTTTCATTCACGAGGGCAAAGTCAGGGTGCTTTAGTTATGATGTGAGTTGAATTCCTAATTTTTCACACAGAACAGCACAGAATATTGTCGGCTAATTCGCACAACTCTAGCCTTTGCTATAATGATTTTGCAGAAGACTGCAGTAAGAGAATAACTTACCAATCATGATCATCTTTACTTAACATTCTTGTCGAATTCATGATGAACTGGTGACTAGAGAATCATCAGAGAGTCTTGTGGGAAAGTAGTCATTCGACTACCATCAAACGGTCATCCTGTTGATCAAAACTGTGCTACAACGGAAACCACTTGCAACAAAGAAAATCATTTGAGAAAATAAGGATCTCTTTTATTAATGCATACATACTTCAAAATGTGCCATGAGTGTCACAGTGTACTTCAGTGTAGTATTTGGATCTTGCTCTACAAAGCTTATTAAAATGATGTGCAAAGGATGACAGTCAAAATGACCAAACCCCAGTAGCTGTGGGCATATTAGTGTGCAGTAAGTCAACAGTGGTGTCTGAGGGTGAGACTGCACTGGTATTAGTGCTACATGACCCAGCACTAGACCTTAGCATGTGTGTGTGTGTGTGTGTGTGTGTGTGTGTGGAGAAAGAGAGTCTGCAGTGTTTTATTTTTTCCTTTCATTGTAAAGCATGCATGTAGTTTTGTGAGCATGTAAAACACACTCTCTCCACACACATTTTGTGCTAATTGGATTTCCACAGCTGAATGGATGGATGAGAGGCACACAAATTGCAAAGGAGCGGGTTAATTGTGTGTGTGTGTGTGTGTGTGTGTGTGTGTGTGCATACATAAAAAAGGTCCGTGTTTCAGAACACTGGCACTGAAATGTTTTATGTGCGGTGTAAAGTCAGTTAGTAGTGTGTATGTGCTTATGTGTGTGTGTGTGTGTGTGTGTGTGTGTGGTTACGTGGGATGATTAACAGAGACAATTAGGTAAATAGGTGTGTGTGTCTTTCAAAAATGTCCTATCTTTTGAAGTTGATTGCTCTGTGCTAATATGCATCACACGAGACAGTTATACTGAAAAGGCTATTTTATAAGAAAACATGAATAATATTAAAATCATACTGATTTTACATATATCAGTGTTTTAATTATCTCTTAAATCTCTCTTAAACAACTAGGCTTTTAATAATACACTTGTGTTATTGGGATGCACTTTGCTTACCCTAACCTAATTTATTCCTTTATTGCATGTTGCTTAAAGTTTCTTTAAGGATTTAAGTGATGGTTCAGCCTTTTTCCATTATCGGATTCAGTGATTTTTTTACCTCAATTAGTTGAATACCGATATCAGATATCATAATAATAAAGCAATAATTGTCTACTAAACCAATAAGTAAAGCTTCATGAAATTAAATCAGGAGTGCTGGTGATGGAATAGCTAGAGGAATTAAGGAGAAATCCAGAACCAGACTTCTATTCCTCTAACCTGCTCAAAAGACATTAGTTATTAAAGCCACTAAGTCTAATGTAGTGGATGTTAATTGATGCTACTGCATTGCATCGCTAAAAACAGCTACATTAACCGTGATGTTATTCATCCACTGGTGTGCATGGACGTGTCTCTCTGTATAATGTAACTGTATTGTTTGTCCTGTTACTGTATTTAAGTGCTGTTGGCACTGGTGCTGACACCATTAAGTTTGCATGATGCTAAGTAGTGCAGTATAAGCTTTCATTCCTTGCTAAGCTGCATTAGCCTTTGAGCTAAAAATATAAACGCAAACCTCAAACACATCTTGACTGACTGACTAAATCTGAGGTGAGGATAAAATAGTATAAAATACCAAAAACGGCCTTGTAATGTGTGTTTATAGCACATCGAGTTTCCAAAGGCTTCTTTTTAATGTCTTCATGATGAGGCTAAATGTGCCAAGCACTGCAATCACAGACTGGTCTGGGAGGAAATGGAGGAGGCACCAAGTTGCACTTTAATGGGCAACCCCCACTCAGACAGATGATGAGCTCACAGCTGTGAGAGCAGTAGGCCATCAAGCAGTGTCTGGTGTGGAAAGCATCATCTGAGGTGCTGCACGGGTTCGGCGTATTTGGATGGCCGTGGAATGAGGTTCAAACCTGAATGAGTTTGTGTGTATGCAAGTGTGTCTGGTGTGCTTGTCAGCACGAGCTGCCCAGGCAAAGTAAATGTAATGAAGGAAGACCGCCAAAGGAAAAACTATTTAAGTCAAACGAAAAGCCTGCAATTTGATATTAACAGTTTCTCATGGCTTGCTCTTTGAAACAAGTGATGAAATTCTGTTAAAAGGGCAGGTCTAAACTTCCAACTCTGCATGGGATCAATTAGTTAATTTAAGCCCGTTTCCACAGAAAATCGGCACCGTTCGGGCTCCCAACCACAGCCTAAATGCTTCTGCTCGCTCTCGTCTGCAGAGTAGAGTCTAAAGCAATATTTGATAAAGTCTACAAATAAATTAATGCACACCTTTATTTTCTGTAAACCTTTAACAGCGCAGAATCGTGTAGCTCAAGCACAATCAACAGCATTGGGAACCTTACGCCTCGAGCGCATTTAAAGTGATCGGAATCTCATAGCTCGTAGCTAGAACATTTAACACATTTCAAAGTGACTGGAATCCTGTAGCTTAAACCCATTTAGCAGTGCCTGGAACCCCAGAGCTCAAGAACTTAACAGGGTTCAGAATCCTGTATCAGAATCTCATAGCTCGGGCACATTTAACAGTGACCAGAACCCTATCGATCAAGGACATTTAACAGTGACCAGAACCCTGTCGATCAAGGACATTTA
>JBBPDH010000130.1:10789027-10800007 GCA_037974565.1 Clupeocharax schoutedeni
GTGCCTTGTGTACAAATAAAAAAAAAATCAAATCATGAATCATCAAGGTAATACAAATCAATATTAATGTGCTTATGCTGTATCACTTAATTCTCTTTTAAGAAATGCTTCTTTTAAAAAACATCCAGAGATAGGTCCTTTAGTCAAAGTCAAAGTCAAAGTCAACTTTATTGTCAATTCTGCCATACGTACCAGACATACAGAGAATTGAAATTGCATACATGTAACATTAAATACAAAAAAAGTTGAAAAATGTGCAATTTTAAGAGTACAGACATGTAGCATTAAATACAGAAGGTGCAATTTTTAAAAATATATACAACCTGATACAATTATACAATTATACATATGAAACTGTACACAAAGTGACTGGTGCCAGTTGGTGGGGTGTGTGTGTGCATAAGTGTGAGGGAAATGAAATGTAATGGGATACTTAGAACCCTTTCAGAGGGCTGTAGTGTAGTGGATGGAGTCAAAATATGTTCATTTTCCTGCATTGTAAACCAGCAGTGAATCTTTACTGGTTAATCTTGCGTGAAGCTCATGTTCTGATTTTTTATGGCATCATTTCATACAGACATGATATTAATGTATAAGACTGCTGTCATTGCAGAGTGAAGTGGGGTTTACTGTAGGTGTGCCGTTTTACCTTTTAGAGGTACTACAAGCCCATCTACGGTAACACGTTACCATGGCAATAACAGCCAAGGACATCTGAGGATCTACAAATTAAGGCTGGTTAAGGTGGGGCCTGACAGTCCATCACTAAAGCAAAAATAACACATGCTTCTCCTGAGCCTAGAATGTGGCTTTCCAGCGCTTCACTTTCATATTCACACAGGTCAACAGTGCCTTCTCACTGAAAGAGAATTTAAGCTGACGACAGCTCATTATTGTAATGTAACCTGATGGCGGCAGCTTATCAGCAGGTCAGTCATGTAGACATTCTCCAAGCCAGTTGAGTATATATATTACTTTTAATACATGTTTATTTCTTTACCCTCTTTGAGTTGACAGAAGACGCTTAGCCCTGACAAGAGCAGCTGGGTAAATATTGAAGGGTTGCCAAGTTACACACACACACATATGCACAAGCACACATACACGTACGCTGGCATCAATACCAGTTTGTTTTTAAAATCCTGTTTTGTGACCGCGGAAGGCCACTTAATCTAAACGAAGCGTGATGGAACCCCTGGCGGGTTAGCCGAGAAAGCGGCTGAAACTGAGAGACTTGCTGGATTAGTCTAAGGTTCCTGGAGCTAGCAGGATTAGCCTGAAGGGCCTGGCGGGGGTGGTCAGACACTTGCACCCCACGACAAAGATCTTTCTCCGAAGTGTGAGAAAGACATGACAGCAGATCCGCGAAGGGGACCCAACCAGCAATGGCTGGAACGCGGCCGCAACACTAGCCCTCAGAGAAGCTAAAACAAAGAGTAGGGGGTAAAGAGAAACATAGAGGGAGGGGAGCTGGTTTAGAAATGGAGGCATTCACAGATCATTTCATGGGGCTTTCAGTAGATTGCATCAGCGGACTTCTACCAGTGTGACGGAATTTGGAATTTTAAAACGAAGAGAGGATCATTTCATCCCAGCTATGGTTAGCAGTGAGTGATCCCCATCCAAGCATGGCTCAGGCTTCATATCTCATCAAGGAGATGTTGAGGAAGCACTGAAACACCACAGGCTCAAACAACCCACATGCTCCACACTGTGACAACATCTACATCCTCTTTGGATGCAAAAGCATTCTTTGAGCTACAATAATATCCTATCGATCCCGCGCAATTAAGCAAGCACTCGCCTTTGGAGCCACAAGGCGGTTTTAAGCTGAACAGGCTAATCAAGCATTGGCTTCAGCAGGCTAGGGTAACCTGGGCCTCCCCATGGGTCAAATACCTGCTTATCAGCACAACTTACAGGTTATGGCCAGACAAGCTCAATTAGCCAGCACTTCAGCTTTTGTATGAGGTGGCGCTTGCTTTCAGCACACGTCCCATATCAACAGAACCGGGGCGTCGACTGACAAGCGGGGCCTCCCACAATGGCACGATTGTGGCTGGCGCTGAAAGCCTTGAGTGGCTCTGCAGATGAGGGCTATAGCACGGTCAGTGGAAACGGAGAGTGACTGGAACAGATGCTGGAATCGTGACAACGTGAGACACGGCTGCATGATATATCGTTTGTTCATTATCATGACTTCAACCTATGTGATACTGTGAGTGCTTGGAAGAAAGCTTTCACTAAATGTATATATTTTAAGTCAAAACACAAACATTTATTCCAGGTCCATCCATCAAGATAGTGTTTGGTTCATACCATGGAGAAATAATCTCAGAACACAAAAACAGTCCTCGAGATCCACATATTTCTTGAAAAAGATAACATAAGAGATCACTTTAAGGGTCCAGTGGAAGAAAGTCTTCCCTAGGCACGCGTCTACTACTCGCCAAAAGAGAGATTGTTTTCCGTCCCTTTGACTGATGTTTTTCTCACATAGCAGGGCAAATGCTCCCCAGACGGCTCCCAACAGCCCTTTCACTGGCCTGCTTGGCCCAGCTGCTCTGTCAAAATGCATGTTTACGGATCTCGCGGAGGACTCTGAAGTGCCCGGGCTTGTGTCTCGCTGCTGCTTTGATATTCAAGTCTTTGATGCTTTTCCACTTTTTTTGTGGCTCAAGCAGCCAAAACAAAACAATTACATTTGTGTGCGAGTCTCGAAAGTGATGACAGATATTGGACCAACTCCAGGCTACAAAAATTCAGCCATCTTGCTGGTCTTTAGGTTCTCACTGAGCAATCAATGGAGCATCTGCTAAAACTTTAATAGATTGATGTGAAGTTTTGTTTTCAGAACATTTGAAAACATATTTTGGAACAAACTTAATATGCAGGAGTAAGTTTTATCAGGGAAAGAATCAGGCCTAGTCTTACTTAATGGAGATTCTCCACTAAAAGGAAAATGAAGTCCAGTACAATGTCCAAACGTATCAGCCCATTGTGTGCGACGACTCCTTTGAACATTGTCTGAGATTGGTGTACTTTTTCCACATGTATATACAATACTGTGCCATAGTCTAAGGCACTTGTGCAAATTTTTTGTAGTCATTTAATAGAATAAATACAAACAAACAAGCAAACAGTAAAAAGTCAAGATTTCTTTTTTCTAAAAACTAGTCAATGTGTTGTGATCTGGTTAGAAGAACACAGGTTTGGATCCAGGTTTCTGCTCAGTGCCTCCAGTCATTGGGTGAATTAATAAAATTCCATAATCAGCACATAATTTAATCTACTTAAGTAAAAAGAGGTCTGGAAATGGTTCAGCGAACACTTTGCCACACATAGAACCACCATTTACTGTATTAATGTTGTTTGTATTTGTTGTAATGTAAGTGTTTTAACACTACCTTAACACCACTGCCCAGTAGTAAACAGCATAATGTTAAGCATACTTTTCTCAAGTGCCTAAGGCTTTTGCACAATACTGTATATACAATGAGCCACTCAGCCACTCCTCTTTGCTGTATGCCTATGACTCATTTTAGTCTTATGGCTACATGTAACATAATAACAGCCCGGCCAGTTCATCGAGATGCCACACCAGATAGGCTGTTGGGAAGGAAGGCTCTACGCGAAAAAGTGCACACGCCATGGAAAGACGCGGAATGGTGTGTGTGGTCATACCATGATGTATTCATTAGAGGAATTACCGTAGTTGTGCATAAACAGCCCTTACCACATTGAAATGGTATGTATGCCAAGGCTTAGTTAACGGCTCAGGAGCTCCATCTTTCTTCATAACAAGATGATCCAGTGGGGCTGAGTGATTAAGCCTATCTGATCCGAAGGCAAAATAGGTCATTATGTGAAAACATGTCATTAAGAAGCTGAGTGCCCAAATCGATATGTGACATGCTATTTATGGTAACAGGGTCACAAGGCGGAGCTGCTGAAGGCTGGGGGTGACATCATCATGGCCTCGTGCACGTGGGAGTCGATTCACGCTTATTTTAGATGCAGATGACTTCCAAATGTCTTCGCAAGTAAAGGGCTTCTTTCCACTGAGGACAAAAAAAATCCCCTGTCGCCAGTATCTTGAGCTGTAAGTATCTGAGCACCATTAACTATTTATAACGCTGACTGTCCTTTAGAACAATCACTCCCAATCCATCACTGGTCCTTTCAGGTTGAAAGGTAACTTTCTCCAGGAATTTCGTAAGCCTGCATGCATATTTATATCCAGCAACAAAACTGTGAATTAGAACACACAACTCCAGGCAGTCTGAAAAAGGCCTGAAAGGCAAGCACATAGCAAGGCACTTTGATCACCAGGGGCTGGTCAATAATGCTAATGCGTTGTCCTGGGCCAAGCAAAGCCATTCATCACATAGCTCCATTAGGCTGGACAGCAGCACAAAGCCCGGTTTGCCCCAGTCAGTGGCCCACTAGAGTCGGGACAAGTGACAGAACGTGGGTAACTCAATGAATCTGAAAAATGCAAACAGTAGATAAAGGAGAAACATGTGCCCAGATTTCTGAGAAGAGTTAAAAACACTCAACAACAAAAGAAAGAATTGTCATAGGCCATAATTAAAGAATACTGGGTGCATGGCATGACTTATTTCCATCTTAGAGACATGTCTATCACTGTGAGTTCCTCTCTTTCTCTTTCCTCTTTGGATTTCGGTTTCACCGAAAAAGCCTTCTTAGCAAACTCACTTTCCTTCTAGACTTGGAAAATGCCATATGGATAAAGAGAACCAAAACAGCCCCATTAATAACGGGGCCTAATCCATTCCAGTCGTTCCTCCCTTTCAGGAAGGCTCTGCTTCTGTGCAGTGCAGGCTGCCAGCTCGGAGTGGAGCAGGATTGGTGCGTCTCCCTGGTGCCGCCACGCGCAGTCTTCTGGCACAAAATCCAAGGGAAAAAAAGAGCCACCTCGACAACAGCTAGCCAGTAAGCGGCGCCTCCCTGGGCCGCCCGCTTGCAGAAGAATCCTCCCAAATACTGCGACTGTGTTGACAGCCTTGGCTTTGACCACAGCGGACCAAACTAGTCTCGGCTCACCCCCAAACAGCATCTCCATAGAATGGCAGAAGCCCCAAAGTGATGCCATATTCCTGTAGTAACCTAAATGTTCTCCGGCAATGTTGAATAGATTTCAAGCTTGGAAGTACTGCTGCACCATTAGCAACACTGTGCTTTTAGCATCACTGCATTTTAGCTATTACCTAATTGCTATGCCTGCATCAGAGCACCAAAATGCTGTTATATACCAGCAGAAAACTAAATGCATTCCTGCATTTTACCACCAATCCCACGCTCAGAAAAATCACTGCACTATTAGCACTACTGCACAATTAACTGTCTAGCGTTTAGTCCAAATGGCACCATAATGAATGCATAACTGCCACTTTTGGCACCAGTGGACCAAAGTGCTGCCATATCCCTGCAGAAACCTAAATGCGTTCCAGTAACACTGCAACAATTACTCTCACATAGCTTTATCTACTGTATAGCTTTATCCTACATTCAGGAGAAACAGCTCTAAAACAGGTTAATTGGCCATGCCTGCATCAGCATATGCTCGCTTGTCCACATTTGCACAAGCTGCTGAGGGCTCCTTTTCGTGAGTATTCATACTCTGATTATGCTGAACATAAGGTATTACAGTCTTTCTCTTACATCAAAAATGCCATTTATCCTGGAGGTTTTTCTACATCCTGCCTGAAACCCACTAAACCTGTCTTCCATTAACAGCAACTGTCACTCGCATAGAGATATCAAGATTCAAATTAGGTGTGTACGCATCATGAAATACAAAACTCTGTGGGGAAAATACACTCAGAGTAGAAGATGTAAGACACAACTCCAACATCTTAGCGTAGCGCTCCCAGCAGAGTCATACCAATCCATCTAAAGCTGTATATATGGCAGAAGGTCTTTAGCTGGTCTCAGTAGGAAATGTTTTTAAAGTTGTGGTGCGGTGGTATGAGCTGGAAATGGATAAGAGGCTGCTGTGCATTATAAGCATTCACTCTGGTGCCACCACCATCTGGCCTTCTCGAAGAATGTCCTCCAAAGCAACTGAATACACAAGACCACTGCACACATGGGAGAGCATCCAGGCCCCAGTTACCGCTGCATATTTTATTCCATCATTAGAAACTGGGTATTATCATATTAGTCTTGGAATGCTCCTTTTCATGAGAACGGAACAGACCATCCACCAGGACCCAGCAGAAAGACAGGCTACAAAGAATGGTAACCTGAAACAGCATGCGCCAGTGCATTTATTAACTACATTAAATCTGAAAATTGCCAGAGCATCATCGCGTCATCCTCTGGTGCACTGCGCGTCCAGCAATTGTCCTGCAAATGATCAACTATATTAAATATGACACTTCTACTGGCTAGAAATGATAAGACACAGCCTCCACTGATGGCAGTCCAATTGTACAAAGGCCTTGATACAGTCGCCCAGTGAAAATTTGCTTTAAAACAATAGTTGGCAATCCTGAACAGCCAATGGCACCTAAGCCACAGTTGTTGGCTGGGTTGACTGACTGTCAGCGGTAGCACATTTCTCATGGATGATGCTCCTTCTCTGCAAGCAAAACTTGAGATCGTCTCTGCAGTTTTGGCAGTTGTACATATTAATTTGAGGGTGAAATATGCAAACTGAAGCTTAAAGACAATATCCTAAGGACACCCAAACTCACAATTGAAGGCATTCTGGAAGATGTCTGAAGAAATTCATACTTTTCAGCCACTGAACATGTCATTTTTGTTGTTTTCCATGAATAGTTTATGAGGGGCAAGAAATGGCACTGATCCAATATCAGTGATCCATCAGCAGAAAAGGCTGGGTATGGTATGAGAGATAAGGAAAAGTGCAAATCCAAACCAATCTCATCACAAATTTAACTTGAAATAGCACACACTCTTAGCATGTCATAGCACAGTTTCAGGTGTGCACTTCTTTCTGAGGAATAGTACAGCTTTATTCACTTAAAACAGCTTATTTTAATTGTATTGTGTACTTTGATAGTCAAGGTTTCACTATAACAGAGAGTACCAGTGGAATGTCAAACCACTGCTCCATCGAAATGAGAAAACTCATTTAGAGTGTTTCCTTTAAACCATTTGTTCAATAAAGGCATACAAAGTTCTATAAACTGCTGTGTGCTGTTTGTTAAATAGGACTCTCTGTATTTATTATTATGGAGACCAGATCACATTTTTGTACACAAATCCATAATTCCACAAACTATTTTTTCCCTGCGCTCTTGGCTGCCCTGCCGAGGGCTCCGCCAAAAACACTGCACTCCATTATTTACATGCAGGCATGTTTCTATAGCATTACTCAGGATACGGGTTAAAAGAAGGACTCCTTAGTGCTAGTTTATGAGGAACATAAGGCTATTCATTATGCACAAAGCAGCTATGAGTAGAATGTTCTCAAGAGGCTAATGCTGGCTAGACCACACACATCTGCATTTCATCTTGTCCACACACAATGCACTTCTACATTACGGCCTATTCTCTCTTGGAGCAAACATTAGCCTATTAGCGTCTCATTTCGTACAAGCAAACAGTCTTCACTGCATACAAACCAAATTACGGCTCGAATTACGGCACTTGTGCGGGCCCCGCATGAAGACACGAGCTATAGGAGAAAATCAAGAAGAATCAGTGTTGACTTAAAGAGCTAAAGGGATTGAGCATATATGAGAAAGTAATGGCATAAATGGGTGTCAGTGAAACAACTGACAAAGACGAGTTATCGTTTAGAGGCCACTCTCGAAGCGTGCCATAGAAAACACAGAGCAAATGAGCGACAAATCATTTTTCAGGATAGGATGAACAAGCTGTCCATGCAATGTTGAACTTGGCCAGTCTGGCTATGAAAATTGGAGTGAACTGTGGCCAATATCAGTCGCTGTATATTTACATTAGCACAACTAAAATAACGGCCAGGCCAGATTAATTTGGACTATAGATTTGGCTGGCTGAAGTCAGACAGCAGGTGAGTATGTCACTGTACCCTCTAGGTGAACCTTTTTTAGCTTAGACACGACTCTCGCTCATTGCGTAGGTGTGAGAAAGCTCATATTGCACCGTGCGGTTTTGGAGTTTAAAGTCCAAAAACACCTCATTTAAAGGTGTAATTTATTTGCTTAGCGCTGCCTGAGGCGAGTAAAAGTTCGACATCCTTATTATTGTGTAAGTGAAGATTTTACTGCAATTCCCCACAAAGCACCGCCATACTCTCAAAATAGAAAGACTGTAATAGTAGAGGTTCAGTACGACCAGGTCTGACCTCACCAACACCTTTAGAATTGACTAAAAGTAAGATTGTGAGTCAGGCCTTCTCATCCAACATCATTGTTTGACCTGATAAATGCTTTACAGAATGAATGTATACAAATTCCCACAGAAAATCCAATTAGAGTGGAGGATGTCACTGCAAAGCAGGGTCTGGCTCCATATGTATTTGATTGCAATGTGATTAAAGTCTGTTGGTGTAATGGTCAGTTGTCCCAATACGGTGCGTGTGATGCTGCACACGTCTGGTGTGTGGTGGCCTTAAGGGGTAGGTTTAGAATGGATGGAGTTCAGTGTTAGTGAGAGTATTAGGCTGTGTTCAGGTTAATAGTCAAGTCAAGTGCTGCTTACGGTACACACTGTCATTCTTTAACACTTATTCAGTAGTGCACATCACTGCTGACAGTAAACTTTGCAGTGAATGTGTCCCATAGTTGCAGTGCTATCATGGTCAAGAGGTGATTTGTGTGTAGAGGATGCTGGAAGGTCTACATTAGTCTAAGTGGAAAGTTGTGTGTTTTTATTGTGTTTAAACATTATTTGATTGCATTAATGAAATGAATTCATTATTACACTTGATTTAATTAAAACTTCGGCGCAGATATCCATTTCAGCGAGAGAATAGCCTCTAGGGGACCTGCAGAAAGAGGCTATGAGAGAGTGTTAGGTTTGGCTATGGTTAAATGAAAGGTGTAAATGAAGGGATATGAAACTCAATCTATGCTGGTAAACACCTACAAAGCAATTTAGGTGCTGCCCTGACTCCAAACTAAACAGAAAATACAAGTTCAGCATCCTGTTCCTGATAGTGATCTGGCTGCTGCATATAAGGACTCAAGAATGTCTGCGTCGTTATCTGTCTAGTGTAGGTTCAGGAGAAGCGAAGGTAACTCTTTATGCGGCGAACGCTTCTATGAGCATGTTTTTCGCCAAACATAAGGGAGCCGGGATAAAGCCTAAAATCGTCAGCACAGAGGAATAGCTGAAGGCGGTGTCCTTTCCACCTGTGGTGTGTGTCATGAGGGAGCGTGTGCACCGAGATGAAACTTTCATACAGGCTGTTGATCACTGAGTAATCTGACAGAGCAAACAGACACTAATCCCCCGGGGTGTGTTTCACAGAGATAGCAGTGGCACTAAATTTTGGCTGAGGAAGGTTTTATACGAGTGCGCTCCATTTCAAACTGAAAAGCCACTCCTCCATGTCCTTAAGAAGACTCAGTGTACACTTAGGGGAAACTCTGGGTCTTTGGTGCAACTTTCGAGACAATATTCATGGCTGAATCACCCAATGACTCAAGTTTATGGACATGGAGGCTTTAGATAATCCTCAAAGTTGTCTCACACCATGAACGATTGGGTCTGTTACAAGCGAAAGCTACCAGATAAAAGCTGGAGGACTCTATGATCTTATCACTGCAATGCTTCTAAGTGTCCAGACTTAGATCTAAACCAACCCTTTTCTATTTTCCTGCCATTGCCTCTGTGAAGAACTAATGTAGCCTGTATTGATTTTAGACCATTCATTTTTGTTTGTAGGTATAGCTCAGGTAAGCATGTGAGAAATCCCATAAGCAAGAGATTGCTGACTAACTTTGAGGCAACTGACGGGCAGTTTTCACAGTGCTAAGTGCTATGGTGTTAGCATTTATTAATTTGTTAGCTAGATTAGCCTTGTCTTGGCTCCCTGAACCTGGGATAACTCTTATTTTTCTCTCATTTAATGCTCTGAATGCAATTCACAAATGCCTTACCAATCATCAAATGAGTTAGATCATTTGTTTGCAAATGGTTACAATGTTTACAAAGCATGGTTTGCTTATTAGCTCACTGAGGCTAACCTAGCCAAAGGCGAATGGCCACATGCGTGCAATTCAATTGGCGAGGGCATACTACCAAAGCACTAACTGCTTGCCAAACTATCACTGTTCTGGAAGGACTGCTTGCTACTATCTGGCCTGCCACTTGAATCTCCTGCTTTCAAATGTTTAACTCTGCACTTAACCTAACAGAGCACAAGGCGTTTAGGAAAAACGTCTCCTTTTAGGCCACTCTCCAGGAGGAAAAGAGCAATAGCAAATAAGACATTGCATGTCACTCCAGCTGTGAGGCCTCCATTACTGATAAAACCATAAGGGGGGGATGAGCATTCGCTCTTATCCTCTCCGCCTCTCTCACTTCCCTTCTAAATCTTTAATAAGAAGGGCTATGACATCAAGACCTTGTGTTGAAGATGATATTTTTTTTATTTTAAAAATTCCATTACCAGTCGGCTAGCACTCTGACTCTTACCTAACACGACAAAGCTTCAACATGATGTTAATGCTATTTTGGTATGTATGTGGCACATTTCACCTTAGAGAAGGTGCAAAAGAAGATGAGACTGAGACGTGTATATGTAAGTGTATTCTTATCTTGTCTGAACCAGATTGGTAAAATTACCTTCAAAATTATCTTCAAAGCGCACCCTGGGAGTAGTGGACTCTGTTTCCTCTTTTGTTGTTTAATGACAGCATTTATGTGCATTACCCCCAGCTTCTGGTGGATAGTATGGCACCAGCGAAACAAAGTCAAATCTATTTTTATACAAAACAGATGCATTATTTAAAAATTTCAAATGACTAATTGAATTTTTAAAAATCCTTACACACC
>JBBPDH010000130.1:10823471-10837258 GCA_037974565.1 Clupeocharax schoutedeni
GAACCTAAAACACGTGACACAGTAATCAAAACAACGGGACACATGGCACAAGACAGAATCAAAATAAACACACGGTGGCCCATACTGGGCCTCAGCCGTGACAATGGAGCTCAAAATAAGGAATTACAGAGAATAAATGCTTTAGTGTATAGCTTGACCTAATGTTGGAGACTTTCCAAATGCTTGGAAAACAATTTACAATCTGCTGGGCCATACAAATGAACAAATGAGTCTGGGGTCATGGGCAGCCATTGACCTCACCACCTCACTTTAAGCAAGCCCACTATTCTACAGGCCATCCAATAAGGATGGACTGAAGGGCAGCTAAACAAGAGAAGACAGAGTGTAACATCCCCTTGTTGAAGTCTGCTGCTTTGACTGATCAAATTAGAAGGAAATAAAAAAAAGCGAGGCAGTTGCTAAGTTGCTAATGAGAGACGGTGAGTTAGCGAAGGCAGTGCCTGGTGGATAGGAGGGGGGATGGAAGTGAAATGGAGTAACAAATGCATTTTGAAAAAGGGCCTCTCTTTGTCCTGCCACAGCTTTTCTGCCACTCTTTCATCACAGGCAGTGGAAAGAACAAAATCGGGCATAATAAGGCCCAGCGATCAAACAGCAAGTGTGAAATTTAATGAAACATCTTCATTTTCACAACTTTTTTCTTCTGCCTTCGGTGGGAGTGCAGCAGAAGGTGGTCATGTGTTTTAAGATGTGAAAGTTGCAAGTGGTGGGGGGTTGGGGGTGTAGTTCTACAAGGACAGAAATTTTGCAATTCCATTTGATCATTTAATAACTAGTCCTTCCTGCCATCAAGGTTTCTTGTTGGTACCAGGCATTTTCGTGTATTAAGACTGCATGGAAGTTTGATGTTAATCCTTCAAAATATTTTTGTGGCTGTAGAATTATGATGAGAACAAGAATGTCTTTAAAAGATCATGACCAGTGTTTCTGTACATGCCATCAGGAAGTTTTGTGAGGCATAAACTTCTTGCTACTTAGGATTCTTGGTTCTCCACAAGATTGAAGAACGTTACGCATGAAAGTGTTTACTGAGTCTCTCTGAAATGTGGAGGCTTCATTTCTTTGAACTGATCATGCCTTTGGAAAGAGGAAAATTCAACTCCTGTGTTCTGAGAGGCATTGTTTTGTGAATCTGTGGGCACCTTTCTCTAGGGAAGAGCACTGGAACCACAAACCAAGAATGAATAAGTATGTGCCAGCATCCAGGAATATAAGAGGTTGGCTGTACGCTTTTGAGATCTGCTCAAGAATGCAAGGCCAACATAAAGAAGCATAGAAGAAGTGGAACGTCACTACTTGCACTTCTCATCCCCTTTCCATAGTCCTAAAGACTCAAACAGAAAGAGCTCCAGCAAAAGTGGGGCGCCGTTGAGTCTGTGGTCCCAGTCTTCGTCTACAAGGTCAAACTTAAATATAAAGGGGGTCAGCACACTCTGTGCTTGTGTGGCACTCGGGCTATCCACATGGCTCAGTTCAACGAATGGAAACACAGCCTTGAGCCTGTGGGCGGCATTTCTTCCATCTATGAATTATGACCGAATTCTATGACCGGTTCACTGTTCTTCTTCACTTACACAATTTCTGTGCTCTGGCAATTAGGAGAGACAGTTAGTACTGCAGGCCAAGGCGAGTTCAATATCCGTCTGTTGTAACAGAGAAAATTCAAGCCATGCCTTATGAAAGTCCTGCCATACATGATACGTTGTTCATTCAACCACTGAAACTCAAAATTCAAAAGGCAAGGCCTACAACTGATGGGGACAGAAACCTCTCCTGTCTATCTTCAGGGAAGTTACCCTATTGATATATAGCAGAATGTTCTCGGAGAATTAAGTTTAAAATCAATATATCCCTCACCACCCAAGGAGAGAGAAAGTTCAACTGAGCTGTAATCTATAAGCTTTGCTGACAGTCTCTCTCTCTCTCTCTCTCTTTCCCCGGTACAACCTAGCGTAACGGAGCGCTTGCGGTGAATTATGGAACAGGCTGGCTTCAGGGGACAAAGAGGCTGCCAGCGATCACCATTTTTTCAATATTAATTGCTCCACCGCAACACAACTCTTGAATTTTTTGCTGGAGTTCAGCATTGTTTGCTAATAAACTGTCATGACCTTATGAAGAGTACATGAGGCGAGCTATCCTAATTTTCTCCCAGGACCGTCACCGTGCCGAGAACGTGGAGAAATGCTGACATGAAATGTGTTCTTGCATGATGTTGCTATTAAAATGGAGGTGGAATGAGAATGAGGCAAAAGGGTGCTTGGTGCAAGGAGTCTGTCATGGATTCATGTAAATATATAATTCACGTCAAAACAAAGGAATGGAACTAGTCAGAGGCTTAATTTTCTGTCGTGGGAAACCTGTCAGTGAACACGTCTGTCCTTTGGGGATGTGTGGGATAAATGACACCCCGATCGTATGCTGGATTATGAGTGGTACAAGGGAACATCCCTGTGCACTGCTGGGCTTCCCACCACAAGTAGTGTGGAGACAGAGAGAGAGAGAGAGAGAGAGAGTAAGAGAGAGAGAGTTCGACTAACTGAGCTGTCTTTAGCAGTCAACTCCAATTACCTCTATTCACTGGTAATGCACAACATATGAAGTTAGACAAACAAGGTCCTTATTGGCTTTTTAACCCTTCTCTCATGATCTGGACAATGTTTACATATTCCACTTAGACTAATTCAAAGCCATCAGACTAGATACTGCCAAACCTGATTTCATACTTCAGCCCTTACATTGCTGGATGACCACACAGACATTGGAGCCTTTGATGAGAAGACCCTAAAATCGTAAAGTACTGTTTTAAGGAGCAGCTCTAATTGACATGGAAACAAAATGAATGGTTGTTCGGATTTGAAATGACTTCCATGAAGCGCACCCTATGCCAAATACCTCTACAGAGGGGCTCAGAGGGGTACAGCGTGTTATATATTATAACCAGACGTGAGCCCTTCAGAACCATCTGTTTCTTTACAATGCTTTGTAGCTCTTCTCACGCTGACCGCTAATAGAGAAAGTGTGTTGTCAACTATATAAAGTACAGCTCTGTATATAATAGCCACAGATAAAAGACATGAAACCTCAGGCGGAGGATGCGTTTCTCTCATCCAGCCTCGAGCAGGGGCGGCAGCACAGCTTGTTGAAGTTTCTACTCAAACACATATAATTCAATTTGCCAGTTAAATTTCAGGTTGTGTTGGTGCAGGGGAAAAAAATATGCTGAAATATGCTGGACACTGGCTCTCCCAGATTGCAGTTCACCACCCTCGGTCTGGAGGGTCTCCAGAAGGCCCAATTACAATTACACAAGTGTCAGTCACTGTATTTTAGTATAATAATGAATTATGAGCTAATTACATTGTCCTACAAAAATCAAGGACAGTGTTAATGTGTCAGAATGATTAGTCACATTAGTTACACGACTGTCAAGAAGAAAATCAGAAAAAAAAACAGACCAAAGTGTGTGACTGGCCCTGAACTGCATTCAAGAAGGTATGCGTGCGTCCTCGCAGTATACACCGGTTACATAACCCTGTTCGTAATGATTTTATTTCCAGCATTTATCAGGAAGCGCACATTCCACAGCAGTTTTAAATTAGGAATAAACCGCCTTACGTAACGCGCCTACGTCCGAAAAAGGCTTTCCATCACAATGTATTACTGAAATTGGAGCATTACAGGCTTCGATTAAAGAAAATGCTTGCAGAGTGATTTCTGATGTTCCTGTATCTGAAGTGCCCATTCATACGGTACAGCCTGAAGATACGGCAAAGGAAGCATAAAAGTGTTTGCTGACGGAAGTCAGAACAAGCTGAGAGTAGGAAAGTTTGCCTGCCACTTCTGTGTGAAAAAGGTGCAGCCGACTTCGGTAGAGCTGGCTGCGGTTGTCCGAGCCTTTATCCTTATTTCATGCTTGCTTTCTAACCCACTTTTCTCTTAATTAATTCAATAATCCACTTATGTTTGTAGTGAGAAACAGCATGAATCTGAACGTTCATCATTTAAAGCAAAGTAATGAACTTTGGTTGGATTATGTGAAAGGCTTCAATAATTTGAATACTTGAGTATTCAAGCCACTTCTCTCAAAGCTACACATCATTAGTGGAACCTGTAATCAGGACAGTGATTGCAATGGCACAATATTGAAAAAATGAAATTATAACTGGTTTAACTTAGACATGCCAGGGCACAAAACTCCACATAGCTCCAGTAATGGCTTTTCACATAGCCATTACTGCAAAATGCCGAGACGCCTAAGAAGTCACACATATGCAGGCAATTATCAGGTGAGGGAAAAAAGTGTAAAGTTTACTAAAAGTTGCTTTGAAGACACAAGTTTGATGAATCTCTTGTAGAAAAGTGATATTACTACAAAAACTATGCTCTTAGCATTAATACAGTATATAAAAGCTGTATTTACTAGGTTTAAATGACTATCATTATGTGTATGACTATGTGCCCTATTGGCACTATTGAGCAATGTTCTTATCAGGCGCTAAATCATTGTCATTATGTGCAATACATCATGCGCCATTCTCTTACCACGCGCAGCATCATGTGACATTTTTCTAAAATGGTGCTGAAGCACTTCATTATGTGCTATATTGTATGTGCAATAGCAATATTGCTCATATACCACTGATCTCTACTAAGTGTAATAATGTACTCCTACTCTCTGTGTCATTAGATTTCACTTAACTGTATTATTTATTTATAAGATTTATTCGAAGCAGTAGTGTATACAGCATAGTGTATTTTCATACAAGCAGGGAGTTTTATTACAGACTTTAATTTAGATTAATTTACACTCTGTATTTCATACTGTCTCTGTGTCTCGGTGTGTCTTTGCAGTCATAACATATGCCATTTCCTCCAGGATCAATAGTTTTCTGAATCGGATTCTTATTTGACTGAGAGGCTACAGTTGTGGCTTATATGGTAACATAAGCATCTAAACTTTGGTTCAATTGTAAATTATTATCCCTACTAGATATATTTTATGCTGCAGTATCAAAACTACTTCAAATGATGGTTAATAAAAAAAAATTAAAGGTTGGAGAATGTACTGCAATAAAGATTACGCAATATATTAACAATGTAATTTGATTGGCTGAAGAATCTTAAAGTATGATACTGGTATAAAGTATCACTGGTAAACAAGGGATGGACCAGGGAAAACATCAATCAGTCAAGTGTTTTCGGGGTGTCTGAATCATTACATGCTTCATGACTTTTAATTACTTGGTTTCTGACCCTATATGATGTATTCCTATAAAACTGTATCACTAAAAACAGCAGCAGAAGTCCCCTCAAAGGTTACATTTCAGCTGTACTTCTCTCCCTTTGACTTTTCGGGGAAGGGAAAAATTGTGGAAATCCGAGTTCTCGCCAAACTGTTCCTTTAACAAAGCCTTCAGTGTCGCAAAAGCTGACTGGCGATGCCGCGCTCCGCATTGTGACTGATATTGATCTTGTAGTGCGGCCCTTGGGGCTCAGCAGGGGTGTAAGAGAATAACTTTAAGGCCGCTCTGTCCCTAAGGTTTCCATCCCACCTGTTCCACACTACTACAGATGCTGCCTTTTCCCAAAACAACTCAATGTGTGTTGTGTTGAATTGCTCTGTTCTTGTGCAGTAACACACAGTGACTGTATGATACAGCTTTATTCCTGGACATGTAATATCATATAGAAGCAACTGCAGCCTTAAAAGACTTGGACAGAGAAATAGCTTTCTTAAATGTGCCTCCATGAGACAGAAGAACCACTTCATGCTAATGTACTTTGACCAAGGTGTGAGGAGCACATGGAAACAAGCTGTACTGCAAGCTCACTCGAGGTGACTTGGTATTTTTCCTAGCTAGGCGATGTCTTTGAACTCTGCGCTGTCATTTGCACGAATTAAACTGACTCGTGTCATTACTTCATTCGACTGTACTTTCACATAGATGAAAAAGAGGTGATGCAAAGCGTGTGCAATTCCAGGAGGCTGCACGTTTTGGGAGGATGAGAAGAAAGTGAATATCACTGGGTTTAAGATTGGATCCAGAAGCTTGAGGCCTGATAGGCTTTCCTCTTTGTTCTTGGGTATTGATTGCACCATCAGTAAGGAGGAGGCTACATGCCCCCAGGTTTGACGTGATGATGGTGAGTAAAATTATCTGAAAAACTTTAGAAGTCGCACGACTGGCCCTGTTGAAAGCTTTCTGTTCTTTCTCCCCCCCTCTTCCGTTTCTTTCTCTACCCTCGCTTTTTCCTGACTGTGTGCAGAAACACAGCACAGTATAATTTAAACCAGCCCCCCAAAAAACAGACCACAGAAGCATAAATAATTGAATAAAATAGGGAGTGGTTTTTCTGAAATACACCAGAAAATTACTCTACAACATGTTCTTTTTGGGATGCAGGGAGCCTAGATTTTGGCCTAGAGGGCCGAGCACTGAGAAGCTTGGGGCCTGCTTTGCTCTCAGACTGGATAGTGCCATGCTAGACTTTTGGCCGGGATAAAGGCCATTTCTTGGCACAGTTTTGGAAAGGCTCTGCATTCAATGCAAAATAATCCAAAAAATGTTTTCATACTTTTTGTAACTACAAAATCATGTGACTGTATTATGATATGCAAGAACCACAGTCAAGTTATCTTTTTTTTTATGCTTGATCCTGATCCGACACCTTGAGCGTTTGCAATTTGTAGATAACACATTAGCATTTTGTACGTTTAAAGTATAAACCAATGCAATTTATGAACTATATTGCATCGTGCCTTTTCTGATACCAATACACAGGCTTGAGTCGACTAAAAATTGCTGATTAATAGCTGATCATTACTTTTGTGCATTTTAAAGCCATGGGCAGGGTCTTTTCTGCATTTAAGGGTGTACTCACACTAGGCACGGTTGTGCCTTAACGGGGTTCAAACTGCCTAGTGTGAGTACACCCTTAAATGCAGAAAAGACCTTGCCCATGGCTTTAAAATGCACAAAAGTAATTATATTTGTTTGGTTTTCTTTTAAAGTGTAGTCCGTGTCCTAAATTATTCCTGATAAGTATAAAAGAAACTATTAATTTAACAGTTAATATTAATTATTAATAATAATAATAGTCTACAATGTCAGTAATCTATTTATTTTAAGCTTCAGACTTCAGATATTTAATGGAGGTGCTTCGTTTAAGATGAGCACTTACAGCAGGTTAAACCACCCAAGCACTCTACTATCCCACAGAAAGAAATAAACAACTAACAACAACACATCATACATGGCGAGAGTGTGCCTTTTCACATACCCCACTGGACTAGATTCCTTTCTTTCCCTCTGATATCCTATGATGTCAGGCCAGTATCGATATCTGGTATCAGATCTGTGCCATCTCTACATACACGCCCCAAAACAACAGTCCTGCTTTTAGCCACAAGCCTCAAACAAATAAAAGGAGTGGTCTCTTTTATCATCGTTTGCCTTCAATCAGAGAACAGAATGGATGAAGCCCTTTAAATGGATCACAGAAGCTAACCTCAGTGTATGACATATAATATATCAGCAAAAGTATTGGGACATCTGACCATTATACTGTTCAAATGCACAGACTTACAAATGGAATTCGTTCCCTCATTGTACCTATTGTAGCTTCCACTCTTTTTGGGATTGTTTCTGGAGTGCTCTATTACATAGAGCATTCATGAGGCCAGGCACTAATGTTGGACGAGAAAGCCTGTTTCACAATCTCCATTCCAGTTCATCCCAAATGTGTTGGATGGGTTTGAGGTCAAGGTGGACCAGACAAGTTCTTCCACAGCAAACTCATCCAATCATGTCTTTACGGAGCTTGTTTTGTGCACTGGGGTACAGTCTTGCTGGAGTAGAAAATGTTGTTCTCCAAACAAAGCTGCCGTTGTCCAAAATGTCTTGGTATGCTGAAGAATAAGATTGCCCTTTACTGGAAGTATGGGGCCTAGCCAAAACACTGCAAAACAGGTGTCCCAAAACTTTTGTCCATATAGTGTATGTGTGCGTAAGCCAGTGTATTTTGGTCCTCAGTTATAATTACATTATGCCTGCCCAACCTCATTCCTGGAGAGCTTATTTCCAACGAACTAGCTACTAATGCTCTGATACTGAAGGCCATGATTAACTGGTCCAAGCGTGTAAGAATGAGGCTGGGGTTAAGATCCGAAGGGCTGTAGGTCTCCAGCAACAGGGTTGGGCAGCCATCAATTACAAGAAGCAACAGGCAAATGAATGCACTTGTCACAAAAGCATGACACTTACACTGTTTTCACTGGAGCCCGACACAGGAAACACCGTCCAGCCCAGTTCAGCTGTTGCTGTGGTGGAGTCCATTAAAGTTTCTGTGGAGCCAAGAGAAAATGTTCATGGTTACCACCAAGTAAAGATCACATTACACACAACACACAAACACTGTGGGTGTTAGCCATAATAATTCAAAAGTTTTTGCACATGGAAGTCAATGGGCACAATGAGGTCATTCATGTCACAACATTCTTAAGGAGCTTTCATATTCGACAGAATAAAGAGCTTGCAAAGCCAAGAGTGAAAGAACACCGCAGACTTTACATGAAATATAGAAGCTAATCTTTCTCCATCTTCAAAGAAGTAATACTAAAATGTAATAAGATATGAGGTATGAATATTTCATTGTAACTCCCCAGAATGATATCCTTCTTCCCCCAGTCATTTACAGCGGTTTCGGATACAGGAGAGCAGACCGCTGTGTAAAATATTATCAACGTATCTGACAAGTGCCAGCATTAAATCAGCTTTGTTATTCTGACTGTCCAGAGCAGTAAAATCGAAAAAAGGAGCGGTTTAGTCTGAAAAGGAGTCTGCAGAAACGTGGAGAACAGGAAATAGTGGGTTCCACTTTCCCACTGCGCGACTCAGCCAAGATCCTACGGAGACAAGAGCCTACTATGGGGCCGAAACCCTGGGGAGGTTACATGGGGTACAGGATGTGGGTTAGGAGAGCTACAACACTGAGATAACCACCAGAGACACTTCCAATAAAGACATACTCCCAGATTGACACTGGGAATTGCAATCAGCCCTGGTTTTTGCTCTCAATTTGCTTCTGCAGACTTTTAAGGTTATTTGCAAAGATAATAGTTTAGGTTACATGAGCTCAAACTGAAAGGCATTAGGAGAGAGCGGAGCACCAGCTTACATGTTTTACACTTTTGTTCAATAATTATGAAAGTATTTGAGCGGGACAAATATTTTTATACATGCAACACATTTCTGGCACAAACAAATACATACGATTTGTTTCTAGAACATGTTGTTTATGCACAAGTTGAGGCAAGCCTTATTTTAAGTAAACTGTGAGGCAAACTGTGAGGCAAAAAACTACTAACTCAATAAAAGTCTGTGCTGTTTGCTTACCAACCTACATATATAAAATATAAATGTATTCAAAATATTAAGTAGAATTTTAGAAAAGAGATATGTTTGATATCTGAAGCACAAATTTCAGTAAAATGTGAACATATTTTGTTTACATTTGTAATTTGTCTATTGCAGCTAACAGAAAGGTGTGGTTTAAAATTGATATGGGGATACAAACTTCTTTTAGTGTACATTTTTGGAAGCTGTAACTTTAGGAAGCTCAGATGTAACCCTCAGTTTCAACCAACCAACTGTGGGAAAGCTGTGATATATGCACCTAAGCAGTCAAATGAAAATGGCACTTTTATTATGCAAAAATAGGATAATTCAAAAGAAATAACTGTCAAAAGAAGTCCACCTTATTGACAGCATTCGTGTCGAGGCTCTTAATGACACCGTGTTTGTCTTTTTTATTACATTTTTGTGTGTCAAAACCACAGACAATGTAACTTTTTATCTGGGTTTATATAACAATAAATTCAAATGTATAACCATGATGCATAGTATAGGCCAATTTGGGGCATGACAGGGTACACCCACATACATGCAGCTGCACTACACGGTGTCCTTATATTATTCTACATGCTAAGACCCTTCAACATGACCATATGATGCATAATGTATGTTATAAGAATGTAAATGTACCCTAATGGACCAGCAACACAAGTGCTAGTGAGGCTAATCAAAATTCAGCATGAACACTCTGACCTCTAAAGCACAGACCCCATTCAAAGGATTCCACAAATAGTGGGTCAATATACGTTTTCATTAAATATCCATCAGCGGCTGAAGGGGACATATAGCCTACCGCTGGTGCAAGGGACAAGACGTCTTTGTGTTAGTTTGCACAGAGATGGGGCCTGGTTAGAATTCGCATGGCATTCGCCAGGGACTGGAATGATAATCCATGTGGAAGAGAACAGACCACTGGATTCAATGGAAAGCAGTCAAGGTTGATAACCTGAGTGGATTTCCTCCAGCATCCTCAAGCTGCTCCGGCATGGCTCAGGTCATCACAGCAGGCCCTGTTAAAGCTTTACCCTACTGGCTTTGCAGGAAAGCTGCTTGGTTGGAGAAACAAAGTGTTCACAGCCCCAGGGGTGTGTGTTACTCTTTCTGCTCCGGATTAGCTGGCGTAAAAGTACACCTCCGGTAATTGGGGTCAAAAAGGATACATTCTGCAGCTTGTTATGACACGCATCCTCAGAGGTAAGAAGGTGATTTGTGTGTCAGTCATAAGAGTGTAATGATGCACAAAATAGATGTCTGGCTCTAAATCAACCTAACCCTGTCACTCCTGGGAATCAGCAGATAATGTATTAAGAATTTGAATATATGTGACAAAAGTATTGGGACGTCTGACCATTACACCAACAGGGACATTAAATGACACTGCATTAAGTTACATAGACCTTAATATGGAGTTGGTCCACCCTTTGCAGCTATAACAGCTTTCACTCTTCTTGGAAGACTTTCCACGATATTTGGAGTTTCTGTTGGAATTAGTACCTATTCACTCTGTAGAGCATTTATGAGGTCAGGCACACCTAGCTCGCAATCGCCAATATAGTTCACCCTAAATGTGTTTGATGCGGTTGAGGTAGAGGGTATTACTAGGAATTACCCAGAAATGGATCCAGACTTTTTATTATCATTTCACTTAATCTTTAATATGTACATAGTGGCACAGTTGTTTTGTAAACTACTGATGTGAAATAGCCATTTTGCAGTGCACTCTATCCCGTATGATTTCATTTTGTTGTAATATATACACAGTAGTGAACCCTGTCTTTTTAAAACTAGAAGTGGGGAGGTCAGTAAGACAGGTCAGTAAGAAACAATCTCCACTACTGTTTCGTTTTCAAGTGCCTGCAAGTGAAAATCATAACATGGCATGCTGCCTGCGGTAAGTAGCGTAAAGTAGATTTGAAGTGTAGTATCCACTCACTCATGTTTTTAATGACCGTATTTAGAAGAAATGTGCTTTAAATGCAGGTTTATCCGACTACCAAAAACTGTGAAAGTGGAACTAAAATAATGCAAAATGTATGTATATGTAGTTCAGATGCTCAGCAGTAGAGGGTTTTCCATGGTTTTCTCCTTCCATTTTAATAAAAGAATGGAAACTGTCAGGATGAAAGAGGATAGCCGCTACACCAGTGTAGCGTTGTGGATGAACCCAAACGCAGAGTAGCGTAAAAGAGTCAGTAGACGCACTACACTTTGAGAATGCTCACACCAGTGTAAGAGAAATACCTCAGAGTTAGAATGGTTTGAGATGAACACTGACATTAACTAGCTGCCTTACCTGGGCTTATATATTATATGACACGCTCATTTCCGATTGCCTTTGCGTGTCACGGGACCTTGTGTGTGTGAAGAAACCATGTCGATTTATGGCAATTTATGACTTACTGTAGACTTAAATCTAAATACATAAAATTTGCAGCTTGCATCGCCTCGTACTACTGTGTCAAAACAAAACTAACATTAATATGTGTACTGTGTCACCCCTAGTCAGTCATGTCCGTTATGCAAAACTAGCATGATTAATTCATAATACTGCACCGCCGCCTTAATTAATTTCCTTTTGCTAATTACATCAAAACTAAGCTGATGGACTTTATGATGAATTAGATGGTGACGCTGGGTGAAAATTTTTTTTTTTCTTCCCTCTTTTTTTTTTTTTAATCACAGATTGAAATGGCTGTTTTGATTTCCTTTCACAAGCTCTTGAGGGTATGGCGCCTTTCGCAGTTTTAGCCCGAGACCAATGTAATTACTAGACTTAACAGTCTCTTCTATGGAAAACACTAAATCATTTACACAGTTTTCACTCATATATTTAAGCATTTCAAATATGCTTCCGAAGCGGTGGTCCCTGTTCAGGCTGAAACGCACAGACGCTTTGCCAAAAAAATCTCCTTCTCCTTGGTGAGCAACGCAGCATCTCAGCTTCTTTGTAGTCTAAGATTTCCACTGATTTTCCAAGGAAAACCATAACTTCCAATTATGAGGCTCCTCATGTGACCAGATTACTTTTAGGCATCTCAGTAACATGCCAATCAATGCAAGTATAACAGCACATTTCAGGTTCCATTCACTTATCACAAAGCTCTGATCTTTGCTTATAATTAGAGCGGTGGAACAGCTCTGGTGCTGCCACTGATACTGTAACGTAATGCCGAGTCATAGTTTCGGCTCCTGAGTGAGATGATAATTATATGCCATAATGATAACAGTAATTAAAAGTGAAGTATAGTGGGTGTCATAACGCCCTTGGCTGCTGGTTGTGGGCATGTGGTGAATTGTAAATTATGTAACAGACATCAGTGGTTCCTTATGCACTACCAACTTTTTGGACTTTTTCCCTCTCTAATACACATAATTTCTTTAGGAAAGTTGTTAGAAAACCCAACACCAGCCTCCAGGGACTGGAATAAAAATCTCCAGCAATACCCTTAACAGGACCACCCTGACTCAATCACTAAAACACTCCACTATTTTCTGTTTGCGTTCATTTCGCAAAAGCTGTTCAGGAGTTAACATGTGACAAGTTTAAAAGTCTGCTTTCTGGACTCATTATGTGGTGGAAAATGAAAACATGCATGAAAAATATATTTGATGGTTAAGATGGTTGAGTAAAACTACTCACAAGCCATAAACACATCCAGACCATACCTTAAATTCAAGAACCATATCAACAAAAATACATCTTGGTCCAATTATCTATTGCACTGTGGGCTTTAACTGTGCGTTTTTTCATGTACTTGTCTGCCAATGCCTATACCAACACATAAGCATTTACAAAATGTGGAAAGTAAGACTACATCTGCCTGTATTAACACCACTGAGAAATTTATGTAGGGTTACAAATACTTTAAAGTTAATAACATGTAGGATATTATGTGTAGTAGACAAAATGTTACGCTCTTCATTTTATATGACACCATATAATTTGAAATAGTGATCAAATATAAATATCTGTCTGATTACTCCCTTTTTAACAATCCTATACTAATACTGATCATGGAAGTCACAATTATTCCGTTATTTAAAAATAACCAACTAAAGTGTACTATTAGTCTGCGATTATTAGAGATGCTCCGATCAGCATTTTTGGGGGGCAATCACTGATCAAGATCATGATCTGCCGATGGCAGGGGAATGGCAGGGGAATGGGAATCTTTTATCAATAATCTAGCAGAGTTTGCACCATTTGTAGAAATGAAAACAACTCTAAATTAACTATATTGAAAAAAAAGAGAGAGAGCGGTAGGGAGACGATTAGTCTCGCGTAGCCAGACCTTCAGACTGACGGCTGAAGGTCTGGAACTCATAGCCACTTTCTTTGGCTGAGGCCCG
>JBBPDH010000130.1:10886802-10915763 GCA_037974565.1 Clupeocharax schoutedeni
ATCCTCCAAACAAAATAGAGTTTTCTTTTGGACTCTCTTTCATATTCATACTGAAAATAACAACAAGAAAATTTGCAACTCAGGCAATAAACATCCTGTCTTTCGAGTGCTCTGCTAAATTCATCATTACGAGAGCCGTCATTCCGGTGCACCACCCCCCCCCACAACCACCAAAAAAAGAAGGCCGAAAAAAATCCTCTGGGCAGTTTTCTCCAGAGGCCCAGGATGCCTCTGCATTATCAGACATTATGTGGGTTCTTTTGTTCCCTTGAGGAGTGGAGCAACACTATTATGAGTATAGCAATTGAAATGTGTTGAATAATGCATGCCGAGTTAATTAATTCACGGGGCGCTTTGATCGAATGGTGCGTGGTTTTCGCTGCAGCTCCCAGTGGAGGATTTCACCCCTGCGTCTAAATCTCCCCGGCAGGGAGGCCCTTCTATCCTCTCTCCTTTTTCTGCTCCTCTCTCTGCTCCTCTATCCGGCGCATGGGGGAAGGCAGACAGGCAGCAGTGCTGCTGTGGAGCTGAGATGATTGTCATTCTCCACCTGTAATCCTTCCTGAGACACACACGCACACACAATGCTGCTTTCAACGCCCATGGCAAAGAAAACAGACTCACAGCATGGTAAAGGTGCAAAAAGAGAGCTATTAAAGCTATTAATCTGCATAGCAAACATTTATTTGCTTGGAAAACGTTCATAGATGAAACATTAATAGACAAAACACATAAATGATAAAACAAAACTGAGATTTTTGTAAGTATGTAAAAGTGTCAGCTTAACCACGTATAAATAAAACGTGTCCAAGCATTTGTTGGAATCATCCGTCCCATCATTAAAGTGCCAATGTCATGCAAAAGTAGATTTTTTTCATGTTGTTTCAAATAAAATAAACAAACTGCCTAAGTTTCAAAACATGCTATTCATTCCCTAATCCGTTAAGTCCTTTCATTGAAATTAGCTGCAAAAACAGACCATTTCGACCTGATTGTTTATGTTACAACAACCAATGCATTTACATATATACGATTTCCACCATCCACTAAATATACAGAAGTTTAACCATACCGGATCATTTGATAAGGAGTGTTTCAGCCTGGGCTCTGTCTTTGAATGAGGGACATGGCAGCCAATCGGAACAGAGCTAATTAACATCCGTCTTAAAGACACAGTTACAAAAACAGCTTGTTTAATTCTTGTTTAAATTTTTTAAAAAAAGCACACATATTACGAATGGTCTTCAACAACAAAAAAATGAATGTAGAATAAGAGCCCCTGTAGTATTTTACTATATTAATAGTAGCATTTATCCCTTTAGATCTACAATTAAAATCCACATAAAAGTGATCATGCAGCACTGTAGGTATACAGTTAGCTAGCACTACCTCTCACCATACCACTATTTTAAATTATAATATTTATAACTGAATCATTTATTTGCATTCTAGTTTATTAAAGCATTTCACAAAAAAACACGTTACTTTATAAGAAACCTAAAGTAATTTTTTAACACTTTTAAAGCACTCACGGTGTACAATTAGCTAGCCTTCTAAGCGTCCCTCCCACCCTCTCCTGATTTTCCTTTGTTTGTCCGGTTCCACAATCTGAGGCTCGGAAGGTGATAGGAAACCACGGTGCTGTGGCTTCCACACCTGGCCTCCAGCTTCTCAAAGAGAACACATGTTCCACTAAGGCCTCAGGCAAAATCGAGTCTAACTTACAGCCCAGCCAAAGCTCTTAAACCGTTTGGCACTGATGGAGACTTAATACAAAGCAGAGTGACAAGTAATGCTTTATCCACCATTGATCCTTCCACCCGGGCTTGGGCCTGTTAATATTTCACTCTTTGCATATGGCCAGGGGAGAGAGGCAGTTGCACTCGGGGAAAGAAAGAGTTTGATGTGGCACTCCTTTCTCTGGCATCTGAGAAGGGCCGAGGGAAAGACTGAGAGGGGAGAGAGGGAGAGCAGGACGAGAGAGCTCGATTTCCAATAGAACAGAGAGTGGATAGAAATCCAACAATGGAGGATAAGATGGCAGCTGAGTACCCATCTTTGAGTGTAGTGTTTGTGTTGTCTGAGGGGTCACTGAGCATTGCCCTCCGGCTACCCAACTCGAGTGAAGCGGCATAAGAGCTCTAGCCTCCCTTTGGTTGCGAGGGCTTGAAGATCCAGTCTAGAGGGTTGAACGCGGCAACAAAAATAGTCCCAGCACAAACTCACAGACGCTTCTTTTTTTCACACCTGGAGCAGTTTTTGCTTTTCAAGTGCATCGCATTAAGCTCAAGTGTGAAGCCGCCTGGCTTTCAGTGGGCAAACAGTGCTTTACTTTTGTTATTTCTATCAAGAACTAACAAGCACTGAAAAGACCAATCAGTCACTCTCGGATGTACAGGAGAATCAGGCGAGTGCTGTCGGAGAACCCGAGGAATGTTCCATTAAAGCTCAAATTATAAACAGTCAAGGAGTAAAGAGGTTAAATATGAATCCATTAGAAGACACAGAGGTGCTGCCAACACCGGCCTTCATCCTTTATTCAAAAAATATGGTCCACCTCAATGGAGACATTATTCATGACACAGAGCCATGCCAGAGACATGTGCTTATCATCAAGAACTGTAACAAACACTGTTTCTGTGTGATACAAACCACAGGACACCAAAGCAGAGCAGAGTTTCTCCGTCGTTGGTCATACTCGTATGGTCCCATCGCCGGCTGGGGATCGAGTTCAGTAATCACACGAGAGAGGGTTCAGGATGTGCTAAGCATGTGTGATGGACTTTTTCCCTTGACTCAATTCTCTTGATATTTCTATAACATTCACAGTGCGGTGGAATATATGTCTCATTTTCCAAATGAAACTGTGCTAAACAGAATTGAAAGGGGTCAGTTTCAGGATAGTTTCTAGCTGAGAAGTATAAGCAGTCCCTCTGGGCCATTAGAACATGTACACTACCAGTCAAAAGTTTGGACACACCTTCTCACTCTACAATTTCCTTTGTTTTCATTATGGGCTCCATTGTAGATTAATATTAAAAACATCACCTATTGCTCTTTGCATTTTCTTGGCTTTTTTTTTTTCAATCGGAGTCATGAGGTATTGACCTGGAATCGTATTTAACTCTTTAATGGTGTGTTGATCTGAAAACCCAAAAACAGAGCAGGTCCACCAGACCGCTGAACGCTGGCTGAATAACAAAAATATGAACAACATACAAGGGTTCATTAACAGGTGTCAATAGTTCATTAGTGGAATTTCTTGCCTTCTTAATGTGTTCGGGACCATCGGTGGTGATGGTGGGGTTGGTACACATTTAATGATCTTATTTCACTACGGACATTATGGCAATAACTATTTAACTGAGTAAAATAAAACAACAGTCCATCATTACCTTATTACAAAACATATTCTGATTTGTTTAACTCGTTTTACGTTTTAAACAACGTTTTACTGGATAAATTAATATATTAATTAATTTGTGTGTGTGTGTGTGTGTGTGTGTGTGTGTGTGTGTGTTATTGTGATTTGTGGATAGGTGGCAGCTGAGGGCCCCAAAAGTTCCAAAACAAACTATTTTTCAAAAATTTCTAAATGCATCATATTTCTTTCGTTCTCCTCTTCATTCCTCTAAAGTCGAGTCATGTGCGTCACGGGTGGTGCCGGTAATGGATAGTAATTTTGCAGCAATTACATTTGTTTGTGCTAAAATCCTGTATAATTGGATTCCTAGGAGTTTAAACTTTTGCGGCTCAAATGTACTGTACTGCTTATCCAAATAAAAGACTGGTGGGATGTTGCCCAACGCAGTCAATGTACAATGAGCAGCCTTGTGGGAAGATAATAGGTCACAGTCTTGGATGCAGAAACAACACAGAAGGCCCACATGTAAAAATGTGGGCTTAGCATGACATGACATGAGCTTTGTCAGCTGAACATGAGGCAGAACATTGGACCGTGTACGGCAACTAGGAGAACTAGTTAGCCTGTTGTATATTATGTCTAAGTTTTAATGGAGCCAGACTACACATTAAGCACAATCACATCAATGTGAGTTATTATGCCAGGCCACATTAATTTAAATAAAGGTCACTGTATAGGAGATGGTGCATTAAAAAGCTTGTGAGGGCATTCAGACAGTGATGAGTACCATTATGTGTAGAACTATATTTTAGTCTATGCCCTGGATTTCTCCCTGGTACTGTTCCATGTATTTTGTTTAATATTTTACTACCTCTGTTACTACCCTCTGCTCAACTGTTCACGAGGAGCCACAGCAACCCAACAAATAGTTATCAAACCAGGCCTTGAGACGAATGCAAATGAAATGCACAGTAGACCATGAAAGCAATAATGGATGCAGTGTCACACTAGGCGAGGGTGTGTACTTACAGTAACTTGACCTACAATGGCAGGTAAAGACAAGGTTAAGGGATAAAGCATTATCATTCTGCAGATAAAACAGAATGCGAGGTAACTGTGATCCTCGCCTAAGGGGAAGACAAAAAGCAAAGTGTCGTTTTGCGTTACTCTCTGGCACAGGCAAGCACCGCATTCTTCCTCTCTCCTTCTTTCCTAAGCCTAAATAGCATAAATCTGCATCTGACGACTGGCTCCCTCCCTGATGTTTATCAGAAAGCTTTTAGAGGTTTCAGATTGATTTGTGTCGTAGCGGGTTTGTCCTCTTTTTTTCTCTTTTTTTTTAAAATGGGCAATCACTATAAAAGTGGCAACAAATTGGCAGACTGCTAGAGGAAATGACAGATCCACAATCTGTTTGTTGCCCTTTTAAAAGCTTTCAAAGGCTGTGACTCCATCAGCAAGCCAGCAATGCTGGCAAGGCAAGGCAAATGCAATTCCAAGTGCTAAAATGTGTCAAATGTTGTCAACGTGTTAACATAATCAAACATTGGGTCGAGTTCTTGTTGCTCGGTTGGGCAGTGAACATATGTCACAGCTAAAGATGTCCATTGTTTTTAGCGGATGTTACAAGTGCGCAGTTTTCTAGATGTTCAGGAACTTTGGGGGGTTTTGAGAATTATGTGTAAGTTTCACACACACTCAGAATCACGGCATTGCGAGGCATGCTAAGGTGCCACCTGTGAGTGTTTGTAGAGTAATTTGGAGAAAATATCTGGGAGGTTACCCTGGGTAAGGCTTCAGAGTGGAGTTCCTTCTCACTCACAAGCTGTTTAATTTGGCTAACAACTACAAAACACAAAGAAACATTCTGGCCTTGATGAATGAAGGTCGCAGTATTCGCACACAACGCATCTGAAATGAATATTCCGTTTACTAAGGTATCGCAAAAATGCAAATTGGACCACCTACTAACCAAACATAGGGTTGTTTAATACCCACTAAAGGCTTGTTAATAATGAAAACAAAAGAGCCATGACTGACCCTAAGACAACAGGAAAGTCACTAGCAATGCTAATAAGTGAAGTTCTATAGAGGTGTTTCTATTTTTTTTCAGTCATTGTTAATTTGGTTTCAATTTCAGACACCAATTCAGAAAGTGTTTTGCGAGTATTGTGTTAAAACCATCACAGTAGCCTAAAAACACCATTTACTTATTTGCCCCTCTCTCCGTCTATCATATGAATTCAAGGTTGCATCGTCCACAATATACTGAAAATGGATGGAAAAAGTGGCTGAAGTTTGGGCAATGGATTTGCATGGATTTTTCTTAGAAATTGCCACATTACTTGTTCTTCCTATTCTGGCACACACCTGCTAATGAGAGCTGAAATAATCCATGAAGAATCAACCAACTGCAGATGCCCAAACAATAACTCCAAAAGAACATATAATAAGTAGGGATGCACCGATTGATTGGCCAGTGATCTGAAACGGCCGATCACACGTATTGCCGATTTCAAACGGGTTATTTCTTTGTTTATGTATTACATTTTATTTTTTTTAATTTGTAAAGAAAATTTGTTATGAAAAAAAATCTTTATATTAAAGAAAATTAGATGTTTGTGTGTATTTGCTGTAGAGCTGCCACTATCATATGTCACTATAAAATCTGGAGGAAAAATCGGTATCGGAAAAATCAGTATCGGCCGATCACACTTACAAAAAAATCGGCCAAGAAAATTGCAATCGGTGCATCCCTAAAAATAAGCCAATCTTCTAATGTCTCCTCTAATTGGGCCACTTTTTTATGACCAAACTGTGTGTTGAGGCTGGTGTGTTAGTTTGGAACATAACAGACAGAATACATCTGATTTTGCGTCTGAAACTGAAGACATCTGTCACTGCATGTGTGTTCTAACCCATTCCAATCAGCAGCTGTTTAAAGAAAAATAAACACTTCAATAGGTTGAAATAATACATAAACAGCAAAAAGGAAAACACAGTCCTCTAGACATTGCCTTAAAAATTGAGGAAATTATGATTTTAATGTGCAAGTTTAGCACACAGCGTGAGACCCAGCCACCGGATACAGTGGGACATGTTGTCGGATCCTAAGATGTGACCTTTGGTGGCTTGTAGTTCAAAAGCTAGCTGTGCCCTTGACCCTGTGTTCGCACCTCCAGTGCTAATCCAACTCTGGGGCTCCCTGCTTCCAGACGGGCAGCAACAGGACGTGCCTCCTGGGCCAAATCTGCAGGTGTTCTACCAGCCATATATTAGGCGCAACAGCCTGGTCCATATGGTCCACACAAAGAGCTCTCTGACACTGTACAGAAGGAGTCAGAGCTCATTCCTCTTTCTAGACAGCAGAGGGCTTGTTGAAAAAAGTGTCTCTCTGAGCCTCATCTTTCAAAAGATGGAGACACCCAGGTGAGGTGTAGTGGAGGGATGCTTAGGTTAAAACTTGCAGGCATGCAGGCTACCGTCCCCAAACCTAACATGGAAAAAGAAATGCAGGGGGGGTGTGGTGGGTAAATCCAAAACATGTTTTTCCAATCACTCCTCAAGGCAGCCTTTCTGACAGTGAGCCCATCAAGGGAGTCATTCGGTTACCACATGCATGCAACGTGTCGGCCACATATCACCACAAGCCCCAGAAAGAGAGAGAGAGAGAGAGAGAGACTTACACTTAGAGGAAATGTATTTGGAAGAAAGCTGGTCATGTCACCAAGTGCTCACAAGCATGAAGAGTTTGGAGAACCTCTTCGTAATTTACTGTGATACCACTATGGCTAATACTTCCGAAAGCAGTCCTGCCCCAATCACAAGCTGTTCATTTCACGTAATAATGAACAAGAAATGGTAAAAAATGGACTCTGATAAAACACTGCTTTGCCAAAAAAGGGAAAGGGAGCACAAAGGAAAGCTGTATTTCGTATGACTGACGACTTGGATCAGTAAAAAGGCATATGGCAAGAAATGAAGGGGCTGAATTTTAAAGGATGATAAGAGAACGGGCAGAGGAACGTGAGCCGAGGCTTTGGAAAAGCGAATCTTCGACAATAAAGCTACACATCCTGTTCACTCAACTGATGGGGAGCTAGGCATGGTTTCCCAATATGTGAGACTGAAGACATTTGCTTCATGCTCAGCAGAGAGAACAAAAGAGAAATCAGGTCACACCATGGTGTAATTGATATGCCGGGCCACTCCCGTGGGGAGTGCTGTTTCATAAACAGGGGAAATTGACTGGATAGGACTGTTTATTTCCCTAGACTGATTAACCCCACTATGCTGGTGATAGGAATGGTCCAGGTGGGAGAGACGCCTGCAATGAAAACGCAGATAAAGCCCCACAATGAACAGATTCAATTTACAGATTATTCAGTGCCTTTTCAGTCAGTCAGTAAAACCACTGCCTCGTAACATATTGCCATTTGCGGTGCCGGTTCCACAGCCGTTTTTGTTAGCCGTTATTCTGAGGGACTGGGCGTACGAGGGGAAATTGATAGGCTCCCCCAACTCGAGCAGACACCATCTTGTGTTAACTTGGGATAAAAACGCTATTCAACATATGGAGCAAAAGCAGTAATATTTTACACGTCGGCCTGTATCGCATGACTTATTCATTTGATTTAACAGCCTTGCTTGGATCTTCGGATCGACTCCATATCTGCAGAAGGTTCCCCAGGAGGCCCTATAGATTTTCCAGCTGCTTTCACTCATGATCCATGGTGATCACTATCTCAAAGGTAGGTGTTGCTGAAAGGTATGGAAAACAGTCATCACTCTTCAAATTCCTATATCGCGCTCCCGTTTCGGTGAACTGTGTTACTTCATGGCTACAGTAATCCCACTCATTGTTTTACAAACCCCAGCGGGCACATTTCTCTTCGTCTTGGCAGCACCCAATTCACGGGCGTAGCCTATATCTCCAAGCTGCAAGCTGAAAAATCTGGACAGGACCAAGAATGGGAAGGGAAAGGCCGAAAGGGCATGAAGCTCCAAAACATAGATAAACAGTGTCTGATTGTCCTGCTTTTGCCTTCTGTTTCAGTGTATTGATTTCCAAAGCTTTTGGCTTGTGTGTGTGTGTGTGTGTGTGTGTGCGCGTGTAAGTAAGTACTGGAAAAAGGGTGCAATAATGACCACTCATTACTCAGACTTCATAAAAACAGCTCCAAGTGCCTCGAGCTTTGGAGAGTTCACAGAGCTGATTATGGCTCTTGCTCTGAACTGCATTCTAATTGATAGGGCAGGCGCAAATAATCAGTTGTTCAGCATTCTAAAAGCTTCCCATACTTGAATCAGCATTCTGCTGAACATACTTTGTTCTGTATGAATAAATGCATAAATATGACCAATACGTTAACAACAAAACTGCACTGTATATTATATGATGGCCCGAGAAAAGGTATTTAAACAGATAGCTTTAGCGGCTTAAAAGGACGGTCATGTTTTGAACTGGAAAACATGACAACAAGCCTCAACAACTGAAGAGTCTTTCACCCCCTCACCACCATGCCTTGCTAAGCTGAGAACCCCTGGTGCTTCCTAGCTTAAGAGGGCTAATTCTTGCCCAGAATCTTCACCCCTGCTGGCCAGCGCAGTCCCAACTAATAGGCCTAGGATTGATTACCCCCAAAAAGATCCACGTTGGCCTTCTGTTGTCCTAATTCTTGTCTTTAAGGCGAATTCCACCAATTTTTTAAAACTCCTACAGCATTTAACCATTAAGCAGACACTCCTTCATTTTCCTGAAAGTATTCTGCAGAGGTCTGATCTTTTCAAAATGGTGGAAATAGAAAACAGACGTTTAATCTGGAAACAACGCATTATAGAGAGATGTTGTTCTACAATAGTTTTGCCTATGCAAGGCATAATGAGGCAAAACTGCCAAAGAAACTACTACACCGTAAACCCTGGTTTCTATCATCACCGTTGTAAAAAATTGTTACAGTTTCCCTTCGCATCAAACCACTCAGAATAGCTTTGTTTACATTTCAATTATGCAGAAATGTAAAAAAAAAAAAGCATCCCCTTGTAGACACCCTTTGCAAAAGACAGCCTGCTATTCTTTACAAAAGAATAGTTAGGCTCATGTTGTTGAAGAATTAAACTACAATCTTCAGTGAACTGAAGTCAGGAAAACAAAGGTTTCCTTTATGACTGTCAGATTTCCAACCACAACTGTATATGAATTAGCCTGAGTAGGGTACAGAATTACCTCTCTCATTCTGAGAGCAGTCAAGTCACAGCCACAGGCCAAATCAGTTAATTATCTCTGTTAATTCCCCCTGTGCCAGGCTAATGCAATTATACGCAAACAAATACCTGCCGCCGCCACACTTTTTCTTCTCCCTCTTTCTCTGCCGCACTCTGTTTCTAAATGAAAGGCTCATTTAATTAGCTTGCTCGGTTAAGAGATGCGCTTTCAAAATCTCTAAACATCTCACCCCGTCTCTTCCCCGACATATTATCATCCTAAGATGAAAAAAAGGAAATATATTAAATCAAGTGAGACAAGTAAAATGGAGGTGCAGGAGCTTCTCTAGTAAAGATTAGCATTTGTATACAGTGCACGCCATACTAACATCAATAGGATTTTGCTGCGTAAACCTTAGATTAGTCAAAAAGGTCAGGAGGGAACTCGGCATGGACCCGAGAGTGCTAATCCTGTGAAGAGGCAGACACACACGCACACGCACCCCAAAGCCATGTCTGTTCTGTTTCACACAGCGTTGCCAAAACAGTTTGAGACAAGCAGGAAATAAACGCAGTGAAATGCGAGCGCATCCAGGCCGCTTAGGTGCATGCAAATGCACAATACTATACCGGCAATCGATGCTTATACAGTCACGGATCGATGGCTAACGCTTGATTTATTTCCCTATAATCTGATTCAGGAGAATGTAGTGTGCGCCTTAATTACACATGTAGAGGAAAATTACTTTAAATTAGCCTCTTGACATGGATCTCTAAATCAGAGACCACTCGAGTCCATCCACTGGACCCATGAGAACATACTAAAGGCAACAGAGATCCTGCACACCATCTGGAAGATTGAATGAGACATTACCAAGTATAGGAACCTCCAGATGTGACCATCACTCAGTAAGATAGTATACAGCAGTAAGTTACATTGGGACGGATCTAGTGTTTCTGCAAAGTTGTGTCTGGAAACCCCATTAAAGACGTCTGGTTTTAATGTGAAATACATTATTAACCTTTAGCTGTCAACATTTCTGGCCAGTGTCGGGTTGTAAAGAGGAATACTAATGTTAGTATTGATTACCTTCTCATCTAGAGTTAATTACTGACCGCAAAGTCTCAGCACAAACAGTTTTAGCAGCCATAAGTGGAGCTTTTTTTATCTATTGATTCAGTTCCAGACTAGTCTAGCATCTGATAAGTTGGATCAGAGAGAAAAGAGTAATATTTATGATCAAGAATTATCATTCAATTGATTTTTATTTTGTATTTATTGCAGTGTATGTATTACAAGCCACTGCAAAGAATACAGTTAATGCTGAATGCGGTTGGTCAATGTTCTCTAGATCACATTCTCCTTAGAATAGCACACTAAGACATACAGCAATGTAATTTATCCTAATAATTATAATCATCAGAGAATTCAGCTCTACTCAGTGCCTATTAAGTAAAGAACAGTACAGTAATGTCCGTATTATATATTACATTTATTTATGTGGCCTTTATTAAATCTTGTCAGAACGTGTCAAACGGTTCATTATGAAAATATCACACTGGGCACAGTGATGAGAGACGATGGAGATGTCTCATTCCCTCCATTACGAGAACAATGTAAAGCAGCTATGGACCATCTGCACAGAAGAAGAAGCCTTTAACACCTGCTGTTCCTCCCTCACCCACAGAGAGTGTAAGTTAGAGTGCCTCCCCAGAGCGAGGTTACAGCCTCTACTGTCCATGGGGCTCCAACTGGACCCGTCAGCGGGAGTTAAATAGAAAGGTCAGTGAGTGTAAACCCCATGGAGGAAAAGCACGCGAACCGTCCAACCCCCAGGCCCCACATCAGAGACAGCAGGGTCTTGGGATTTGATCCTCTATTACACGCAGTTCTATACAGTTACAGCATACAGTCTCTATAGATTGAAAGCTCACGATCTGTATTGCACCATTTTTCAGCAACATTATCATCCACTGACACATTTGCTGAACATCTTCATATACTGTACCATGGTTAGTACGGCTCTGTGTGTCCTCCCCTCTTTGTATCATAAATGCCATTCACATCATATATTATCATATGCATATGCTATAATCAAGTGTTTTCCTTATTCTGACTTTAAAGTATCTTCAAGGACAACAGACTAGGGACCTTCTTGCCGGCTCCATACAACTGATATGATTCTGAAAACAAGAATCGGTTCAGCTCTGATGCCTTAAAAAATGGGTTCTTTTAGGATTTTTCATAAAGCTGAACTTTACTCTCTGATTTAAAATGTCAAGAATTTCACAAAGTACACAGTTAAAGTTACAAATGTATCACTCACTGCCCAGTTCATTAAAACAAAGCTGCAAAATAGCCTTCAATTGATTGTTCTTGTAGATGTCGCAAAACTCTTTTACAAATGTTCACTCATTTGAGCCTACAACAGTTTAGCCCCACCCATATGCACTCGAGTTATATGGCTTTTTAAATGAAGCACAAAACAAACAATGCAGTCAATCAGAACAGAGGTCGTTTACAAAGTAAATACACCAATACATCAGAGTTAAAGACACACAAAGAAAAACAATCTGTATCATTCTGAGGGGAAAAGAGAGGTGGTCATGGAGAAATGATTTATGATTTGGCACATAAACCAACACAAACACTAAAAGAGCAAAACATGGGGAATATATGCCTTTTAAATGGTTCGTTGCATGGTAACATGATTCTTTTCTATAATTCATGCTGAAAAACTGTATGGATCTTTAGAACTAGAAAGGTTTTAACCCTCATTACAAGCCAAAGAACCTGTTTGTTTCTATTTAGAACATTTTTGGATGAGTGTACTACACAGATGGTTTGTCTCAGATAAATAAAATTCTCGAAGCTATCAACATAAAACCAAAAAAATCTAAATTCACAAGCGAGTAAAAATCCAATTATTTTAGCTTGAGCCAGGATGCACCATAATGTCTTCGATAAATAGTGGTTTGCAGGAATTATGGTAAAGGAGTGGCACTTGAAAAAGATAGGGTATACAGGGAATTGTGTTTTGTACAGTTTGAATTGTTTTTTTTTAATATTTTTTACTGAAATATATTGAGAGACTGCGAGTATCTTGAATATAAGTGGCCACATTAGCAGCAATAAATCATTTGTAGAGTTCTAACTGACCAGTAGCTGCTGCAGCTGGTTAGGGAGAAGGTTGTGGGTTTGGATCCCAGGACTGCTAGTAGCACTTATGAAAGTGAAAGCGATCATTCTGTCATACGTGAACACACCACAGCACACAGTGTGAACAGCAAGAAAATCTTTCTCTGCATTTAACCCATTCACCAAGTGAAGCAGGGGGCAGCCAGGAACACGGCGCCCGGAGAGCAGTGTGTGGGGATGGTACCTTGCTCAGGGTACCTCAGAAGTGCCTAGCAGTCTTGGGAATCAAACCTGGACTTTCCAATCACGGGGCGAATGCCTTAACCAGTAGGCTACCGCTGCCCTCTGAGGTGCCCTTGAGTAAGATACTCCATACACTGCTCCCCAGACGCTTTGTTCCTGGCTGCCTGCTGCTTTTATGCTGTTCACTTTGTGTGCTGTGGTGTGTTCACGTATGACAGAATGGTCACTTTACACTTACAGTAACAGTGCGATCTATGGCCTACTGTGGTGTATTCCAGTAGCGTGTAACTCTAGAGTCCTGCACAACTTACTCTGTTACTCAATAACACTGGTTATAACCATCAAACTCGGTCTTTACCCCTGGAGAAGCCTGTAGGAATAATGACCACACGCATCGTCAACTCTGAGTAATGAACACGCACTTTCAGGGTTTGGTCATGAGCAAGTCATTATTTCTACAGTCAGAGTTTCTGCCAGCAGAACAAACCTTCAAACCTACAAATGTTTCCGCAGGTAGGTTTCCGCCTGTCTGTTCTACCTTTCAGTTAGAACACAACCTCACGTTTAGCCACTAGGCTACATGTCAGTACTCGTCACTTGGAGAAATGTAGGTGACAGCTATGTATTGTGAGTGACAATACCAAGGGCAACTGTAAAAATGTCCCTGTTATTACAAGACAGATCTAGACACTAGACACATTCTTGCTGGAGAAGAAAGGTGTTATGAAAGAGTAATGTTGGCACTAGGATTGGGAGACATACTGGAATATAAGTGATCGTCAATGCAACACTATGATATGAACATTCTACATACCGTGATCACAAGATGCCTCATTAGCATTCAACCAGGTTAACAAGAAACTGTATAACTGTATAATTACAACAACAAAATATTCTTGCAACAACAAACGACAACAACAACAATATTAACAACAACAACAACATTAACAACAACAACTACAACAACAGCAACAATAATAATAACAATGACTATTATTAATATAATATTATAATGTAATTCGTTTTTTAGCTTATACTAGCTATTTGTATTATTTTTTTATTTGTGGATCTCATGATGTGGCAGATTATAAATACATTTCAATAATAGTATATTATATTAATTATATCATGACATAACACAATATCTTTATTTGTTTGTTTGCATTATTTATTTATTTCCTTATTTATTTTGTTTTAGTGTGAAACTAAACTGTTATGGAATACGCGTTCATTTTGCTCATCCCTAACTGTCACGATGTGTTGGAAACGCTGGGCCAAAGAGAGGATGTGAATCACATGACAGCAGCAGCAGCGGCACTGGTTCAGGTGAGCTTCTCTTTGTTATGCAGATGAGTTTGTAATCAGGCTGCCTTTGTCTGGGAGGAAGGCGTGCGCTCCTGGAGATGTGCAGACTAATCCACACTGTTTATGTTTGCCAAAAACAGTCTGTGACATGCAGCGGCAGCGAATCTAGAGTGCTCTTGGATCAGCCTCTCCAAAACCGCATCAAACCTCAGCGAGGTTTACACTGGTCCTCATGTAAACTCACACACGCTGGAAATGATGATGATCTGATTGACGATTTATTTTCTCTCTTCATATACAGAAATCTCTGGCAGATAAAACATTTTCACATAATGCAAACTGTTTACACATTTAAACAATATGTGCGTATATTGTATTAGTGTCTATTACATATATATGTTTCACTGAACAGCCCTATATTGTTTGTGTATATGTGTGTGTGTGTGTGTGCGTGCGTTCGTGTGTGTGTGTGTGTGTGTGTGTGTATGTGCATCTATGTGCGTCTTAAACCCTGAAAATACCACAAGGCTGATTTCCTCTCTCCTGTCCTTCTACAGCGATGCTGGCCAAGAAGTGGGCATCTGCTGGCTCAGGCACACACAACTGGGCAGTCACTCTCCACCAAGTGTGTTCAGCTGCTCTACACTGCTGGGGAGCAGCTGGTCGATAAGACAGTGTCTTGGAGTGTTTTGGAAGAATGTGCTTGCCCCCACACTCCTGGATCAGGTAGAGCTGAAGTAGATGAGACTGAGTCAGCAGGTTGGGACTGGTGACCCAAAACAGGGCGATAAAAATCTTAACTTCAAAACATTAAAAGCATGAACATTTGTAACAGTGTATGGAAATCGTGACTGACCCTCAGTCTCCTCTGGTGGTCTCTCATTTTCTGTATTTGAGCATGAATTAGTTCAGGTTTTAGCTCATTTGCACAGGATTCTGATAAAGATATGCTATCTTGTTTTGCATTTTTGTAGTAAATAATTAGGAGCAAAAAAAATAACATCAAATGTAAAAAAAAAAAAAGCATAAAATGCCAAAGATCAAATTTAATCTTGTTCTCAGAATGGAAAATAAAACCTGAAAATATATGAATTGTTACACACCTACTTCTGTCACAGTGGAACCTACGCTGTGGAGTCACAGACCTCTATGCACCACAGACCGCTATGCAAAAGTTTAGACGCCCCAAGTAAAATCACATTTTGATGAAAACAGTATCTTCTACAGAGAACTCTCTTCAATATGGCTTTTCTTCTGACAATTGCACAATTTCTTGTTATTATTATATTCTAAAATATATATATAATAGACATAAAAAGTGCCATAACCTTTACCCAGGCCACATATTTTGCAATGTGTCAAAGTCAGCAAAACAACAGGATTTGCACATTAAAGCTTATTGCTTACAGCCCAAAAAAATTCTATGCATTTTTAAATATATTTTTCCTGTCATGCACAAAATCTACAAGGGCTAAAAAAGAGCAGTTAAATGGCCCTACCACTAGCAACTATTATCAGGAGAGCTGAATTTATGCAATTACAGTTTTTTAATTAGCCCCATAAGACGACAAGGCCGCTGGAACTTCATTAGCCAACTGCTCATAGTGCTACAGCATGCTCGGTGTAAAATAAAAAAAATATTTAAAAACACTGAGATTTGTGTGAGTGAAAGCAAATACGCTCCTCGTGTTTCCGAAACCTGAAACCGTGACACTTCACATCTGTTTTAAAAATCTAGCTCGTCGTGCGACTTTTTTCATGATACATGCTTGGGAAAGGCACCGGGCAGGCATAAGATTACATAAACATGAAATGAATAATGTGAGTATGCATATGCATGGCAAAGCCCTGTTGCTTACAACTCTGGCTGCGTTTCATTTCAACGTGCTCCGCAGATCAACATGGACAGAATGGAAGGAAGCATTTCACTTTGCATCTGGCCACCATGAAGACAGAACTGCTGGTGGAAAGTAGGCCAGAATGTGAAGAAATGGCCAATTCACGTTGATGGTTGCAATTTAAAAGTTAAATATTAGGCCTTTGCGGATTAGGTAGGTTATAGGGGCCTTCGCGTCCGTGTTGGTACAAACGCAGGGTTTAACTGAGCTGCAGACATGCCTAAGTACAGAGAGCAGACACTCACTTTCTCTAAATGCAGACTGGAACGATTATCACCCCAAGGTGAAACAAGACAGCTATCATTTAACTATTTTAGGAAAAAAGGAGCACCTAAATCCCACAGGGCCCCAACTGCACCTACCACAGAGCCTTGGTTTGCTTAAAAAAAAAAAAAAGGATAAAAAGGCACAATTTTCTGTAACATATAGGTCTCGATTGTCCCCATTTCCACGCCGGTCCCAGCCTAACACAAAGCTAGTTTATGGTAGAAACTCTACCCGGTACTCCTGAGCGTAATGGATACAGGCCTTTCAGCTCAAACCTGTTTTGAATCTAAGCTCACAATTTCACGAAATGTACATCCAATGAAAAACTCATGTCATTACAACTGTCACAAATGCTTTCCCTTTTTCAGGGACTGTGCATTCGCAAGCCATTTTTGTTATCAAGATCTGAACTAACCAAAGCGTGCAAATCTCTCTCTTTTTTTTCTCTGAACAGCTACTGGTTTGGCAAGAGGAATAAAGAGCCATGTGAAAGCAATCACTGTTCTTAACCTGCAAAGCACAGCCTGTTAATATCATCAGGCAAACTGAGTACACAACAGAACAGCCTTGAATCCAATGGCCTGGTGTTCGGCGTTGACGTTTGGAGCTGATGCAGTTTCGCCGCTGCTGCATAATATGGTACAAATATAAATATGTAAATATGATTTTAATGCAACACCTTGCATTTATATTTTTATATCCTGCAGGCTTCCTTGTATTGGAAATGGACTCCTCATAAATTTCATTAATATAACTCCTTCCAAACAAATATTTACATTCAATTGACAATTAAAATCAATGTTTTTAACATTTAATAAAAAATCCTCCAAGCCGGTACTGAACTCTAGGCTTCCTGAAGAGAGCAAAATTGCAATTTATGGCTACTGTGAAGAGAGGTTCATTAGAAAACACCAGCTGCTATTCATTATGTGCCAACGTTTCTCGACGAACCAATAGAAAAGGACCAAAATGAACCATTATTCTAAATAACAACATATGCTAAATGCCTAAATGTGCAATTAAGTGGCTTACGAAACAATAAAAGTTACCATTTTTTTCTTCGCCTGTAAACTGAGCTACATCAATAATAGAGATTGCTTTGAATTATTAGGACCAGAATCAGCGCCTTTGCTGTGTTACCTATATATCAGACCCATCCAAACCTCAGCAGAAGCACGCATCTGGACCTTTGATTGGTCGGGACATTCACAGCACTGTTCTGACTGATTAGCGAGTTCACTTGCACGCTTCAGTCTTCAGTGTCTTTATTGCAAATATGAATATTGCAACAATACCGTAATAATAAATGAACTATTTATCATTTATGTGGGTGTAAACGTCTGATGAACAGCACCGAGCTCTGGCCGCTGTCCTCCGAAGTAAAACTCCTGCTTTGTTACATCAGTAATATATTTTTTTTATCTGTCTGAAATGGCCTTGCTGCTCTGCTGAAGAAGAAAACTGACTCCTGCAGTACTGCAGCCTGGACATCAAGGCCAACAGGATGCAACTTGCCTACAAGCCACATAATAAAAGTTATGAAACATACTCCAATACGATTAAAGACCTTTTTTCCCACATCAAAAAAAGAAAGAAAGAAAGAAAAAAAAGCAGAGAAGCAGCTTGCATCTTCAGAATATGTGTGTTTGGCTCTTTAGCAAACAGTACATGTTTATGAAGGCACTCTCTGTATGATTCATAAAAAAGGCCCAGACTGGGCTTTGAAGGGAGATCGATTACGGTGGTCTCAGCAGGGGGGTGTGTGTGTGGCGCTCTCTGTGATATCACTGTAGAGGGCAAGAATGTGGTATGTATCCGGGAAACTCCCTTTACGTTCTCCTTCACACAGCCAATTAGGTGAACTGCCTGGACCTGACCAACGCAGCCTTTTATTATACTCAAAGATAAGATTTCGTATTACAGGTTATGTTGCATCTGGTGTAAGAGCTTAAATTAAATGGTGTGGAGTCGTGAAAAGTGATGAAACGGCTACGTTATCAAAGCAAATAAAAATATATATATATATATTTACTCTCAGAACATCTTCTTTGATGGGTTAGATCTCCATATTCTTGGCAGAGGTTGTTAAACATGTATGTAACACCCTCCCCGTGCGCCTTCATTAACATGTATCCAAAAATCAATTTTTCCCTAAGAGACCCTATTATTTATCTCCCCCTTCTGGACATCCACTGCACAGTGTAGTGAAAAAGTCTTCTATGCAAACGCACTCAAAAAAAGTATTTGTATGATACAGTCTTAAAAACTGGTGAACATGAGCTACAGATCATCTATAAACACATTCTATGTTAAAAAAAAATTAAATGTATAAAATTAAAATAAGAAGTAAAAGCCACAATAGTTTAAAAACATAAAACTCACTCACCAGCCCATATATGGGTCATGTAGTGAAACTCTGGTGCAAAAACACGTTTAAAAACCAACACATTTGCATATATCCATCTATTCAGCCTACAGACGTTTAAGCTCCACCCACTGAAGTTATAAGGTGAGTTTCAGCCCAGATGTCCAACCAACCTCATTTTCATATATCAAAACTAATCTGCTTAATTCTCAGCGATAAAGAAAGGTTGAAAAATGGTCGAAGGCGAAATTATACAATTATATAAATAATACAAATGTTATAAATCCAGCTCAGCGGAAATAACACAACACAAGAAAAATAAAGGATATGGGTCCTAAACAGTGCACTCAAAATAATCAGCGCATGAACTTAATTTAATTATGCCATGCTTTTCCATTCAGTTCAATACAGTACAGTCAGCAAATTGAGACCCTGTTATCTCAGTACAAAACCATTTTAATTAATGTCCATTCGCGAGCCAAACAACCCCCTCGGTTTCTTTTCCGGGGTGGGGAAATAAAGGCCACGTCGTCACGGAAACAGCGTCTGTCCTGTGAGTACGTCTCCAGTCCCAAATTTGCTGCCTGGTCAAGGTGGCCTATGAGCGTCCCTCTGAAATCGGACACCCGCTCGCCAGAGAAACAACTGGAACCAGCACTAATTGAAATTTTGCATGCAAAGTGACAATGGCCAGGCCCTGGGCAGCGTGGATTAGAGGCTGAATGGGAGCGGATTCTTTGTGAAAGCCACTGTGGAGGCTCTGCGGAGGCTGTGTGGAGGCTGGCTGACGAGCACGCCGCATCTGCTCGCTCGGGCCGACTGAGAAAACACAGGATTGTGAGCGGCCGCCCGTTTTTACCTTCATCTAATCCCGTTTCAGAGACTACCCCCCCGACCCCACCACCCCACCCCAACACACTCCCCATGCTCGGCCTTTTGTTGCCCTTCGACAAAAAACTGTATAGCAATGTGTAGACTTACACTCAGGCAGCCCACACTCAGAGTATAGTTGGAAGTAGGCTGCCTTGCATTTACATCTGAAAGCAGATTATTCAAACTTGGCAGGCATTTCGGAGCGGAAGTGTTGATATCTGGCCGAAAATAGCTATGTTAACAAACAATAGCTTTAATCATCTCGCTCTCGCTTTCACAGCATTATGGAAGAACATTGAGAAAGCTGTGCTTCAAAATGCATCATGAATCGATGAATGGTTGTTGGTGGGTTGGTGTAGAAAGGCAACATGTACAAATTTGGGTAAATGAAAGGTTACGACTCTTGAATGGGAATTAATACGACTGCAAATGAAAAGAAAAAAGAATGTTTATAAACCAAAAGGCATTAGGCAGTAAATGACTCCTATAATGGCATTAAATGGTCTGGTATTTAAAATAGAAAAAAGCGTTTTATTGTTTCTATGGGGAGGTATATTGTTCCCCCTATGTGCCCTGTTCATCGCTGCCAAGAGAATTTTCAACGAAGCAAACGTTTTAACGGTGGGTCAGAAAAAGGGTCAGGAAAGGAGTAAGCCACAGCATCCCTGTAGGGTTTTTTTTGCTCCATGTTTTATGGCTTAAACCTTCATGCCCCTGGACATTTCTGAGGACTGCACACTGTATCATGACTCAAACGATAGACTATGAGTCATTTACGACGAGCCTGTGCTTCTACAGATAGAATCGTCTCGGAGACAACATCAGTAAACATCATCACATGGGCTCGGGACGAGGCAGGCAAAATGAAAGCAGTGCTACAGCAGTGCAGCTCGAGCAGCACGACGGTTAGGATACAAAAATGGGGCAAAGTCTTTCCTACGACTGCTGTCCCACATTTCTCCGGCGTGGTAAACAAAATAAATCTCAGGCTTTACGAATGGAATAGCAAGACTATAAATAAAAGTTAGATGTAAGCACTAGCAACGATATAAGAAGCAGCAAAGCTGGGAGGCTTTCTGAAGATCACATATTCACATCTATTCATTCAGAAATATGCTTACAAGCTTCCTTTAGGGACATTTTAAATGTAAAACAGTCATCACAAGACAATACAAGACTCCAAAATAAGAAGAGATATTTTGAATTTAACCTTGTTACATTTAATGATAAATTACAAGCAAAATGCTTCTTTATGTGCTTGCTAAACAAATCTAATGTCTAAAATGGTATATAAATATACTCATATATATATATATATATATATATATATATATATAAAATACACACAAACACACTCATGCAAATATATGTATTTATATTCAAACACATCAAATATACAGTGACTTAACTGTGTTGCAGCCTTCAAGTATAAAACACAATCCAAACCACAGAAGTCTAATTTTTTTGGCCTAAAACACAAAAAAAAATACAAAAATACAAAAAAAAAAGTTTTATATCCCTCCCCGTCTGCTCTGCTGGAGTCTCAGGCTCCGAAGGAGCAACAGTCAGTAACAGCACGGTCAGGATGACATGAAACCCATCAGTCTGTATGAATAGTCTGTAAATTCTAACCTATTCTAACAATACACGACATATCACCATTTGATCGCCCCTCCTCTAATCGGTTCTCCTATAAATCCTGCCCCCATCATATATGAGTGTGTTTAGGCCCCTTTTTTCCTGTTTTATTTATCATGTATAGTAGCATCCAATAATACTTGGCTTAAAAGTGATGGTAAATCTCCTTGAGTTCCTCTTCTTAAGTACTGCATCCCTGTTTTGTTTTTTTATCCCCTAGGCTGAAGCGGCTGTGACCTCTTGTTCAACTCTCAAAATTTCATACGTAAGCACAGCGCTTCAAAATCATTGGTCGAAAAAGCTAGGGCGATGAAGAGTAGGACACAATCCACCATCCCGCATCTCAAATGTGTCGCTCGAGATATAAACTGTCAATGTCAGCCAAAGAATGCCCAAATATTTCGATATTTTCAAAATATTCAGATTTATTATGCTGCATTATTGTAAACTATTTAAGTACCAAATATATATAGAGAAAAGAAGTTGTGTATATATTGTTTATTATATATATATAATATATATATATATGTATATATTGTACATTATGCCATGTCAAAGGAAATGTGAGAATATATTTTATAGCAAAGTAATCATTTATATTGTTCAATTAAATGTCAATATAAAATTTAAAGAGAGAAATAAAATACATATAAACTTGAATATACATAAATATATATTTGCCTTATTTCACATCGCTGTTAAATTATAAATAACTTTATTATATATATATACAATTTTTTTTTACATCATTTTACATGAATCAAAACAAAGATGATTTACAGGGATCAAACAGCAACAGCAAAAAGATGTCCCAGATAGTCTTTTCAAAGGAAAAATATATTCATATAAATGTATTCTTTCTCCAGTCCTAACCATGTGAACGTTGCTATAAAACAACTGCTTTATTTTTGCTCAGATCCCGTTTGAATAAAATAATATGCTACAGATCAACAGTTCCTATAAATAAACGACTTCACTTATTTATATGACATTTCCCTCATATTAATAACAAATTACCCCCAAATCAAATCTCACTATCCCTCATACTCATTCTGGCACAGCAATCTGCACTTTGGATTCAAACTCCTTTAAAACTTCTTTAAAAAAAAAAAATTCAAGCCTTTCAAGAGGCGGTTCAAGGGTTTTCCAGCAGAGACAAAACACCGTGCCCTCTTTCCTTATAATGAAGTTCTACTCCAAAGTGCTTGAGCTTTTCTCAACCCAAAGTCAAGTATAACAATTTAGCCGTTCTTATAAACAACGTTACTCAGAAATATGGCGTGTTAGCGAAAAAAAGGGAAAAATTGTATGTAAATAACTAAAAAAATAAATCAGAACACCTAACCTAGAGCAGGGACGGCCTGTTTTCCCGTAACGGTTCTTTTTATAGCATCCATATGAGTCAAGGTCCAAAACTTTTGAGTGGTTGACGTCACCTCACCTCCTCACACCTCCTTCCCCTTGTCCAACAAGAACACAGGAATTTATATGTTTTTTTGGGGGAAAACGTCTAGCATGCTTTTGCCCTGACTTCCATGCATTTTATTAAAAAAAAAAAAAAATTCTTGGCCTCTTTCTTGCACATCATGAAGGAAAGACAAGCCAGATGTCCACCACAGGTGCCAGTTAGGAGTCAGGTATCTGCTCATATACACAACTGACAAAAATACTTTCTGTTCCGCATGTTTTTCTCCCAATGCAAAGTGAACCTGACCTGGTGCTATTGGTTTGTTCTACAAGTTCACTGTGCAGTGAAGCTGCAGCAGTGGCTTTCGGTGTTGCATGTACTGGAGAGCACAGCCTTAAAAAATGGCTTTAATTTTTGTATTAAGGTGTATACCAACAGCACAAGTTACATAAACAGAAAACCCAAATAGGGCTTTTTTAATATGTGTCTGATACAGAAATAAGAGAAATATGTGCTGTGGTTCAATAGAAAATGTGCTTGTACTGGTATGTACTACAGAGAGAGTGGGAAACACTGGTGGAAGCACAAGCTTCAAAAAAGGCTTTATAAAAGGCCTTTACACGTGAAATAAAAGGAAAACTCAAAATAGGGCATGTTTTATATGTGTCTGGTGCAGAAATGTGCCGAAAGTGGAGAGATTCAAATGTGCTTGTACGGGTATGTACTACAGGGAGAGTGGAAACACTCTCAAAAAAGGGCTTTAATTTAAACGATTTTCGCGTGTATGCAAACAGTAGAGATGAAATAAAAGGAGAATCCTTAAACAGGGCTTGTTTAATATGTGTCAGGTTCTGAAATGAAAGAAATGTGTGCTGAAAGTGTTGAGGTTCAATAGAAAATGTGCTTGTATTGGTGACAGACAAAAACACACAGCCTGTCTACACGTTACCTGAGCCTGCGTGGAAAGACAGAGCTAATTTTGCACGTGGGGTCTCATTTGTGCCTCAATGCCATTCATGTTTTAGTATTTTTCTCATATTTTTGTGCCTGAGCAGTCCCAGTCTGCAGCCACCAGCCAGGCAGGCAGCAACTCTCAACAAGATGCTGTGGAAGACGAACAGCAAAAACAACGTCTTACCTTCAAGAGCCCGAGCGCAGGGGAGTATCCATAAAATCCATAGGATATCCATAGTTGGTTTTCAGGAGGGAAATTTGTGTAGAAAGTCCAGAAATTCAGATATAACAAGCCTTTAAAGCCATTTAGAGGCACTGACGGACCGGCACACTTTCCCCGTTCAGTTGAACGGACACGATGCTAAACACTCAACTACGGGCTTGGGCGGTTCCAAAATCGGCAGACATAGGGGTGCTTGATACGTTGAAACCCTTGCCATTCAGCGATCCAGACAAAATCTACTGCAACGACAACAGAGTGAACTCAAAACATGTCAGACTTCCAATGCTTTGAGCAATAATATCAATCAGGATGCTTTTCCCAACCTCATCAAGGACGCGTGATCCGAATCCACCCTATTCTCGTTTTTTGCTCTGTCCCTGCTGTCAATCAATGGAGCAGTCTTAGTATTTAGATCCAATCTGTGTGTGCATGGCTGGCAAAAACTCTTTTTACTTTTATTCCAGAAATGAGTTGGGGTTTTGTACGGATTCTCCTGCAACGTCTGGATATAAAGGATATTTTTCGTAAGTAACAAATATTTGTCCAGGTAAGGCGACTTTATAAAGTCTTCAAACTTGGTGCCATTGTATGATTTTGCTGCATTTTTCTCAAAGACTTGTGCAGCACTGCGTAAAGGACTGGTGATCAGATTCAGAATAAAAAGATTTTATAGATCTCCTTGAATCTTAGAGACAAGGGCAATAGAAAATAGAAAGTCAAAATCTGAAGAAAAAAAACTCAAAATAAAATCCAATATGATACGCACACAAGTGCTGGGTGTAAATATGAAAGATATGTTTAGTGAGTGTGATTTTGGGACAGGAGTGTTTCTTTTGGAATTAGGACAAGCTGTTCATTTATATAAAAAGTTATTTCAGAAAACAAATTCAAATTACATACAGACCTCCTAAGGGTTATTCGAATATGACCACACAGCCATAAGCAAATAACATACAGGCCTAGTGTCTGAAAGTTTGGATCAGTTTGGTATTGGCATAATTATTATTTTATTCAGTATTAACCTCTAGTGCGAAGACTGAAATGAGATAATACGAGGTGATTAATGTTTTATTCAATATTGAATGTTTCTCACATTTAGCCAACACTGAGATATTATTAAATAATAATGAATATAATTGTATATATATACACATATATGATGTAATATACAACTATTATATAACTAATTATATATATATACATATTAATTATTTTACAATCTATTTATACTGAGAAATTCTTTGTTTGAATTTTTTTATTGAGTCTAAAAAGTCATTTTTACAATTTTCTACAAATAAATTATATTTAATGAAGTAGAATAGTAGCATTGTGTGTATATATTTTAACACGTATTCTTATACCTTTAGCTTTGTGTACGATTATATTTTTTCTTTTTTCCCAAAAGCAAAAGTCAGAAAGTCTTTTGCTCCTGATATCAAACTTTTGGGCCGAAGATGAAAAGGAAAGCATTTTCCGAATAGACTAAACCCCATAATTCACAGTCTCCTTTGTGCCACTGGGTGCTTTAAAAGAAAAAAATGGCATGGCCTTGTGATGAATGAAGCTTGTTATTTTCCAAATCACCTCTTCCAATGCAAACATCATTTCTTGGCAAGAAGCGCTAGGTTGCCTTTGTGCTGTTATTATAATGTATATTAAGTAACAGACCTTATTTGTTTAGTGGCTTTTTTCCCCTCTCATTTCTAAAAGCACTTTGCTCCACCTCTAACTGATAATCATATCGGATAGCATCTAACAGAGGAAGCAATAGGCCGCAGAACGCTTTCTCGTTTTAAGTAGAAAAATCTAAGTGGGTATGCTAGTGACTCAATAGCAGTGAAGGACCTATTTGAGTTCTCTAGAGAAATACACTTACCGGGCAGATCCAAAGCGCAGTGCAATGGATACCTGGCCCCAGGTGACCGTAACCGGAATCTTACCACACATGGCTTGTGTTTAACATTTTGCAGTTTCGGTCGTAAAACAGGCTTTCCTGCTTCGACAAAAGCAAGCGAATAAGTATCTGGTGGAATCTGGCGAATAAGTTCCACATGCTATCAAAACGGGCCACTTGGTAGCACTTACGGTGAGCTGGCACGTCACTACTGGACACTGGACACTCTCAATGTGGCCGTTGTTTCTCTCCCGGCCTTTCATGACTGATTTTCAGGGTAGCCATGATATGCCTTTATTCTCTTTACTTAACAGTGGGCTGTGGGAGCAACATCATGATAGTGTTTCCACAATACACTTTACAAGCTAGAAAAGGCAAAATACACCAGCTTTAATAGCAGAGCCCGCTATTTGCGATGGAACATGGCGAAACAATCCAAATATTCAGTGTTCTAGAAAGAACGATGGCCATGATATGCTCAAAAAAAGCCTAATTTGATATGAACTAAAATGGCCCCTAATACACATACGTGAACACACTACAGCACACAGTGTGAACAGTGTGAAATTCTTCATCTGCATTTAACCCATTCACCATGTAAAGCAGTGGGCTACCACCAACAAGGGGTACCCGGGGGAAACAGGTTGTAGAGACAGTACCTTGCTCAAGGTTACCTCAGTGGTGCCACCAGCAGTCCTGGGATTTGAACCTACAGCCTTCTGATTACAGGGGCAACTTCCCAATGAATAGGCCACCAGCTGTCCTATCAACTTAATGTTTTTATCATGATTGCGATAAAATATTGTCGAACTGAGCAGTTTTTTTTCATCATGAACCGCTCAACATATCATTAGCCTGCCGCTGGTACTGTCTTTAGGCCTGGGTTTCTGTTGTTAGCATTAAGTTCATACAGGACTGTTTCTGCTGTTAGTGCTCAGCCACGGAACGCAGCCATGCTGCTTTAAAAATGAACAGGGCTTCATATTGCAAACTGTATGACATCCTGAAATTTCAAAAGACTCCAGGATTTAAAAAAGCTGCAGTTTTCAGGAATCACGAAGACAACTCCCAGCTATGTGAAAGTATGAAGTCCTTTCCATGAAATGGATTTACCCTAAAATTGGAATGTGACCTGAAAACAAGCCACGGTTAATCACCTCCACTCAGTTAAAAGCGGCTCGCTTAAGCTCCGCACTGGCACGACCGAGTTGGCATATTAAAAGTGAGATTTGCTGGCGGGAGTGGCGATATTTTCGAAACTCAGGTCTTCGGGATTTGTGCATCGAGGCTGTGAGGAGAGCAGAGAGAGGATGAGGCAGACAGTGCTTCGATGGAGAAGAAATTCAGACTGTCATCTCCTGGTTCGTGAGAATATGACGGCTGAATATACGCGCCATTGTTTGCCAAGCCACAAACAGAATTTTGGAATTTCCTTAAAGCCGTATAAACCCCCATTTCCAGCCTCAGCAGCTGGTATCCTAATGCCGCAGAATATGATGGGCAAGAAACCAGAGAAACCAGACTGGGCCATGGGAATCAATGACCACTGGGAACAGATAGGACCAGAGGAGAAACGTTCAGTAAGTTCTTCAATGTGTCTACTAAAGTGACTTCATACTGAAATATTGAAGGGTCATAAAGGTCATACTATATGTGTGTGTGTGTGTGTGTGTGTGTGTGTGTGTGTGTGTATACACATATATATATACACTGTCAAAATTACTGTGACTAAAACAGGTTTTTTGGAGTCGTGCTATAGAAGAACCACTTTCTGAGGAACAGTTCAATAGACATGAGTGTCAAGAAACTTAATGTAATGTAAAGGCACTATGGGTTCGAAGACTTGAACCTTGAACTGCATATCCAAGCCATGGAACATCTTAAAGGTGCCATGAAGGGTTGTTTGGAGACTTAAAAGAACCACTTTTGATTTTATTGAGAACATGTTTGTGGGTGATTCATGGAAGAACCCTTTGTGAAAATGGAGAGGTCTCAAAAAGTGCAGAGCACCTAATATAAAGGTTCTGTTCCACTAAAGCACTGATAAATGTCCAATCCAAGAACCCTTTATAGCATCTTGTATTTTTAGGAGCGTTTGGAGGTAGCTTGCGCTGTAATGGCTGCTTTTGCTGTGACGTTAGGCAGAGTCGATTTACCTGATTATACTGTATCATATGGACCCCTTAGGTGTCTGCTTAAACAGCAGGAGACTTATGGGCAGCAGTGAGATTAAGTTATTCTATTGCACATTATTGAAACTGGAATCTATATTTTGTTAGTTCGTGCTCCCTCTGGAACAAAAACTGTTATTGAAGCATAAAGAACTGGCAGGAACTTTACACAAAAATACCAGCCAGTCTGAAGCCAAAATATCAAAGGATATAAAACTAGACTAACCGTGGGAGATTAGAGTTTAGTGCCTGGATTTACATCTGCTGGAGTATCGAGTAAGAAATGGTTTAAATTATTTTTATTATTTCCCGTATGGAAAGGAATGTGTAGTATGAACTGATACCAGTCTGTAGCATTGCTTCAGATCAAAGCGGAAAAATGACTATGTGTGAAACTCACAGCTAGAATATATATATAAATATACGTGTATATATATGTGTATATATATGTGGCTGTGTGTGTGAGTTAATGCATAATGAAATACATTAATTTTTAATTATTACTGATGAAAGTACAAAGCCTGTAGTATCTAAAAGTTCCGAAAGATTTGGAGTTTCTTAATGGGATCCAAATATAACAATATCTGAACACAGCATCAGTGTCTGACCTACACGGGCCCTTGAGTTGGACAAATCCTTTCAAGTTTTCTAGTTATTTATTCATTTGTTGTAATTATTTCACGGCCAATACCAACTTTTGAACACACACACACACATACACTCACACATACACACACAACTATAGGAATCTTCTCTTTTATCTAAAGGAGTGAATGCTTCAAAGGGAGAAATATGTGAAAATAAATATAATCATGTTGATGCTGTTATTAATTGTTATTATTCTCAAGGCTGGAGATGTTTTTACTGGAATGAATGAAGTAGCACATCTTTCCAAGGCCTATTTTTTTTGGCTGAAATTTGCAAACTGAAATGGGCTTTTTTGTACAATCGTTAGTGATTTTGGGAGTTTTTGATAGAGTGGAGGTTCTGAGGCAGTTCAAATGTGGTGCACACT
>JBBPDH010000130.1:10921507-10938620 GCA_037974565.1 Clupeocharax schoutedeni
ATGATTGACAGCTATTATTAACCAATCTAAAACCTCAACGGCAGAACGGTCACCGTATCAGCATTCAGCACACAGAAAACACATATACTGTTAACATATTTTAGAGAAATTAAAACAGGTCGCACTCGGACCAATGCTCCCAAATATATTTTGAGGTGGCATAGATGACATTTCGGGAGCATATACGACCAAAATGGTCGCAATTTCGAGCCCTGATAAATGGATTTAGCTCTTTCTCTCCCTCTCTCTCTCACTGATAAACACACACACACACTCTCTCTCTCTTTCTCTCTCTCGCTCACGGCATGCGTACACTCACTCTCTTCCGCATTTTTTACGGATCGGATTATGTTTCTAAATCCTTCCCGATTTCCGAACCCGTAATTTAGGTCAGGATCGGACCGATACCGATACAGAATATCGGATCGGGACATCTCTAGTATTTAAGGGGAGGGCGGTGCTAGGCGCCGGAAGTCGGGATCTGGGCTGTGTTGGTGACGGTTGATGTGTTGGTGTCTTAAGAAAATAAAACTAACAAAATGGATTTGGCGTCTCCTGTGTCCCCTGACTCCACCGCTCATCACAATATTTACCCTAAATAGACAAAAGTATTGGGTCGCCTGACAAGTACACCAACAGAGACTTTAAGTTCAAGGTTTAAGATTATTTTACTGTCATCAGCAACTCAGTCCATGTACAAAGTGAGAGTGCAGGTTACAGACAGATGGAAATAGACAAACAATAAATAGACAGCAAGTGTCGACATTACATAAACCTTCTGGAGTGATGAGTATTGCACTATGGGTATGTTTACTGCACAGCAGGCAGTTAGAGTGCCAGGGATGACAGAACACTATAATAAATAGACAATATACAGACAGTATAGTGGCATGACAGCAATGTGAGTGGGATGTAAGTCTTAGTGTACCAGAAATAAAATATACAGCACCATATATACATATTATTTGTAAACCAACTTAAATCCACGTCCAGTATTCAGCCAAACTACTGCACGTTCAGTGCACCTAACTAACACCTGTCAAACAATACCTGAACAACACAAGTCATAGAAATGTTAGAAGTAAAGACAAGAATATGGAAAGTTTTTTTAAAGGAAGCAGAATGAGAGACATAATTAGCTGCCAAGATGGATTTTTAAGAGGTAGGTCTTCAGGCGACAGCAAGGGACTCCGCAGATCTGATTGGAAGAGGGAGTTCACTCCATCACAGTCTTGAGGCTCCCTCTTCTTTTGAGCAGCAAAGGTTCAAGACAAGCCATGCTTCAAGCCCTGAGAGAACAAGAAGTGACACATTGTTTGATCAATGATGTTACATATAGTGTTGCAAGTCCGTTCTTGGCCTTGAAAGCAAGTGTTAAGGATTTGAACTTATTGTGAGCAGCACAGGGAGCCAGTGGAGGTTCCTTAGTAAAGGTGTGGTGTGAGGGAGCTTAGGAACGATGAAGACTAACTTGGCAGCTGCATTCTGAATCAGTTGAAGCGGTTTGGTTACCTTCTGTGGAAGTCCAGCAAGTAGAGAGTTGCAGGAGTCCAGTTTGGAGATGACCAGGGACTGGGCGAGAATCTGTGTAGCTTTTGTGGTGAGATAATATGTATATAGGATGTGCAATTTAGTCTTATTTACAGTTTACATACATATATGTATAATTTTACTGTACAGCTTATTTATAATCCTAGATTTTATACTGTACATTTTTATATGGATTTTATACTGTACTGTACATTTTTGTAGACTCTACATTAGAAATTTTTATACTGTGCTTTTACATAGTCATCTATTCTATTCTATTCTATTGTTTTTCTTAATTTTGCTGTCCACTTTTTGCCATGACCAAACAAATTTCGCACTTTTGAGACTAATAAATCTTATCTTACCTTATACATATTATGTGCAATAAAATGAAGAATTAAGAATAAAAGAATAAACAAAAATGAAGAATAGACAGTATAAACAGTATAAATAGTTTAGACAGTATAAACTGTACAAAGTGAGGTAGTTCACTAAAATGTGTTGGCTATCCAGGAACTAGACATTTATGTGCATTTATGTGTATTTAGGTCCATTTATGTGCATTAATATGCGTTTGTGTGTTTATGTGTGTTCAGGGCCCTGAGCCCGCGGTGTAAAGCTGTTGCACAGCCATGCAGAACCAGAGCAGAAGCTTAAACACCGTTTGCCAGACGGTAGAAGGGAGAAGAGACCATGTAGTGGGTGGAAACAGTCAATGTTAAACCAGTGGGTTGGTAAATTTCCTTCAGGGGGGACAGAGACACACGATAACGTTCTCAGCTGCTCTCACTATCTGCTGCAGTGTGTCACAGTCCAACCCAGACAGTGATGCAATTAGAGAGGAGACTTTCGATGGTACTACTGTAGAATGTGGTGAGGATTGGTGTGGGGAGACTCGCTCTCTTCAGACAGTGCATTCAAATACTTTAAAATAGTGTTGGTCCCCCTTTGCAGCTAAAACAGATTCCACTCCTCTTGGAAGACTTTCCACAATATTTTTAAGTTTCTGTAGGAATTTGTATCCATTAATTCTGTAGAGCAGTTATGAGGTCAGACACTGATGTTGGACGAGAAGTCCTGGATCACAATTTCTGCTCCAGTTCATCCCAAAGGTGTTGGAAAGGGTTGAGGTCAGGGCTCTGTGTGGTCCAGTCAGGTTCTTTCACACCAAACTCATCCAGCTATGTCTTTACGGAGCTTGATATGTGCACTGGGACACAGTCATGCTGGAGTAGAAAATGTTCTTTCCCAAACTGTGTCCACAAAGTTAGAAGCATGTCTTGGTATGCTAAAGCATTAAGAATGCAAATCGAGTTGGTCCCAATGCGTTTTTCCATTTAGTGCATGTTCACAATTTTTTGTATTTTCATGGCATTGTAAAGATAAACTACAAATGTTTAAAAGCACGAATACACATTGAAATCATTTTAGCCACAGGCATGATACCGACAAACATGTTGTTGGCCTTCTTGCATTTCATTATAAAGCCAAAAAATCAAGTTTTAAAGATTTAAATAAATATGAAATTATTGCCTGCACTACTGATGTTTACTGTTCAGATTAGAGCTGTGTAAACATTTGTCCCTTTCCATTCTCAGGCAGGAATGCTGCAGCTGTCGGCTATTTATTTCCATCTCGCTTCTTAAAACATGCTTAACGTACATGGCTATCGGAATTCAGATTTGAACCCGCATAATTCTCATTTGTTGTCATACTTATAAGCAGTTAATGCTCCTTCCCTTACTGGAGATCTTGTACTAGAATTGTGGTGGGATGAAAAAAGTGTAGATAAATAAAGAAAGTGTCCCAGCATCGACTGAAAAGACCTCTCAGAAGAGTAGAGGTTATTGCTGCAGCAAATTCCTGAATATGTTTGATCCAGAAATGCTGCATAAGTAACTGTTGAGTTTTTAATATAAAGTGTACTGCAGTTATTATGCAAGATTCAGTACCTGCACCAGTGGAAAAAAATGTAAAACAACTGAATAAACAATACAAAAATGTAATAGTTCTTTGCAGATTGTGTAGACGATATTCCAGTGCTAATCTGGCAGTGGCTGATCTGAGAGTGACATTTAAAGCAGGAAAAGTCAGCCTCCCTGGAATATCCATTCACACATTTTGAGTAATGCTAACATTTTAACACCCAATATACAGATGGGTGACAAACTGAAGAAAAAACAGCCTTAGAAGGTGTTGGGGCACCACAGGCCACCAGGCTTGGCATAAAAGTCTCTAGAAATGTGCTGCAAGGAAGGAGAACCATTCCCTTAAATATATATTCCCTCAAATTATGTTTAGATGATGGTGGTGGAGAGTCCTGCCCAAAATCCCAGATGTTAAAATGTTTTGAGACGGTGGCGACTAAGAAGGCTATAACATATGATTCAGTTTTCAAACCCATCAGTGATCCCTCAGCGCTGTGGATGGGGGCTTTGTTATCCTTGTATCCCATCAGTATAGAAGCCTTTTATTATAGGATAAAGATGATCAGTCAGAATAGTTTTCTTTTTAAACTATGCCATGAAATCGTCCCACACAGATCCACCAGACCCCCTCCCTTGACTTGTACCCTTCTCTTGGTGTAGGCAGTACATTCATTCACCCACCTGTGAAGAATATTGCGACAAATCCCCTTTATTTCTCTGTAGGGACTGTTTTTTTACACCACTGAACTCTCGTTGTGCATTGGAGCAAGATTTCTCATAGAATGTCAGGGGCAGATGGTTTAAAAAATGTTTAAAAAGGGAATAAGTTAAATTAATGGAATTTTGTTCCAGAAATGATGATATGCAGAAGTTTTTAAATGAATATTACTTAAGTTTTCCTAACATTTGTGCAGTCAATCAGCCCTGATGTTTGGAGCTTCTTGAGTTTTTCTGTATTAAAAAAAAACACCAGGGGTGACAAAAGACCCAATTTACAAAGGAGTCAGCCTTCAACCCCCCAGTGTGGGTAGCATTATGTGATTAGCTAGCAGGTGGACCTGGTGATGAGAAAAATGCAGAGCAACAGCAGAAGTGTTCTTGAAACCTGAATTTTGTCTCACTAGATAAGACTATCATACAGTAGCAGAGGTCTATTTGAGATTACTCAACTCAATGTGATTGAGGCAAGTGTGTAATGAGGAGCATGGAGTGCAAAAAAAAGTAGTATGATCATTTAGGCATGCATGATTTGCCATACATACATTTGCCATGCTTCTTTACTTTTTCATTTCGAAACATTTTCCGAGAGCACATTAAAGGTCCAGAGCAGCGGGGTCAGGGCTGATTGGTCAAGTGATGGCATCATTAACAGTGAAACAAGCATGAAGCTTGAAGAAGCACTTACAACAGATGGAATTTCCAGTCTTTTGCATGTAGTACGAAATCTCTCTCTCTCACTCTCTCTCTCTCTCTCTCTCTGTCTCGCACACACACACACACACACACACACTGGCACACACAGAGCAGTACTTCGTCAGAGAGGGTTTAATGGCAGTTCTCTGACCTAGATTGGGCCAAGCTGCTTCATTGGCTCCTCTGTGGCTGCCTTGTGTGTACAGATGCCCCTCTTTTGGCGGTGGACTGAAAATAGGTCAGAGGTCAACTGAACTCAATGAAAGAGCAGCACAAGCAATCAGCGAGAGACTCGCTAGAAAACAAAAGCGGCCTGGGCCGTTTACCCCAAACTGGCAAAGCGTGAGGCGGAGGACCTTTTCACTTCGCCTCATTATTATAGAGAGTGTGGCCACACATTTACACACCACGAGCTGTGATTCAGCCAGGCATGAGCGTGAACAGGGCATTGTGTGTGTTGCGAGGTGACAAGTGGGGACGCTATTTGTTAATGCCCCAATGCTTTTAAAAAGAAACTCACGGCCAATTGAAATGTTTAGGCATTCAGAAACATTCCAGCCAGCGAGGCCCTGGAATGACAATTATAGGAACAGTTCAGTGACCAATAACTAGTTTACACAGTTTTTCCCAAAATGAGCACAATTTTACTGCAGTTTGACCCACTGTGTAGTCCATTACCCAAGACATGCTTGAAGTTCCCTTTAGTTCTACAGCTACAACATGGGTTGTAAAGTGACAGTCATCTTGAATAAAATCTTGCAATAAAATTGTGCACATTTTGTGAAAAACTAGTTAATGCTCACTGAATTGGACTATAATTGTCATTAGACACCTAACTAGGTGAAAGATCTATTGGCGTAAAAGAAAATTATAATTTTTCAATAATGTTAAATACATTTTTTCTGAAATTCTAAAATATTGTTGGTAATGAAAACAGACATGACAAAAAGCCTAAAGCATCATAAGCTGACTTTTCCCCCCTTACTTAGTCTGACCTAATGAAGTGTAAATATTTTGTCTTGTTGGACTGTGGAAACATTTCTTTGTGGAGGAGATAGTTTCCAACATCCCTCCGAGGATTCATCCTGATTGCAAATTCCTGATGTTGAAGTGGAAAATCATGTGGGATTCATGTGGGTGGCGATGGTTGGCAAAGATGGCTGATGCTCAGGACATGAATACAGAGAGAAACATTTGGAACATGGCTGTAAGGCAAACACAAGCAGGCCGCTCTGTTTTCGTTCAGCTTTTTCTCTTTGGACCAAAGGGGGAAACAGCAGCCATGCGTTTTGTTGACTGGAGCAGAGACATTGGCAGGAAAAACCACATGGGCTTCATTTGAGGAGGATCGAGACTGTCTGTGTTCTCCAGCTTTGAAAAAAGTTAGCCTAAGGAATCCTTCAACTTTAGTTTAGCTATAACCACTGAAACATTGGACTCATCATTCTTACATTAAAATGATGGCCACAGAGATATAGAGTGACAAGCAGGATTTCTGTTTATCTCATTGGAGCTGGATGCTCAATGAGTGAGAAGGACGAAAAAACTTGGAGGGCAAAAGAGAAAAAAAAAACTGACAGTGGCAGTGTTGCCAAAGGCCATGGACTCCATCTAGTGGTGAATTTTTAAAACTGATCGTATTAGAAAGCTGAACGGCTCTGATGAAAATAAATTAAAAAAACTACTCTCTGTACCATTTTCTATTAAGAGAAAAGAGCTCTACTGAAAAAAAGGCCATTACAGTACAACCTTTTAGATTACCTGAGGGTTTTGCTTCAAACTGGGAATTCGCTCAGTGGCTACCATTAAAGGCCACAGGTTTCTTATAATTTACCTTAGATCGTTTTAGAAAAATAAATCCTATTAGAAAACAACCAGGATCACTAGGATGCTTAATACTGGCATTTCAACCTATCAGGAACACAAAGTATCATTACTCCTGTAAATCCTCCTGTAAATCTTGTCCATATCTACTGCGTATTTATAATTAATGTAGCAACCTGTAAAATTGTTCATCTACTTGTTCATCTACATGTAATTCCTGATTATAGTTCATACAAACTGTACATTATGTTCATATTACTGTACATCCATCTGTAAATATTATCCAGTTTCTACTTGTACATATAACCTTACCTGCACTTAGAACTTATACCTTTATCCTAAAATTGCTGCTTATTGCACTTCTGGATAGACCTAAACTGCATTTCGTTGCCTTGTACTTGTACATGTATAATGACAATAAAGTTGAATCTAATCTAATCTAATCTACTCACCATTAGACATTTGCAGGAGCAGATGCTAATGCTAGGGTTTGCAGCAAATGCTAGATTCTGTGTTTTACAGAAAATTGGCCAGCTGTCTTTCAGCATTTTAGTAATTCGTAGTTTAGTAGAGTCATACCCAAAGCACACACGAGATATATTGCAAAAAGTGTAAACAACCTTGATAACAGTTAGCTGTATTAGAAAGAAAACCTAAGTGACCATTAGCTTTAGTAGAAACACCTCATTTGTCAGTCTATCTTGGGTAAGGTGTAGTCTGTTTACGTGAGTAACAGGGAGGGCTGTTATCCAGCACTGTCTGGTGATTTTCCTGTTTAGATACATCTGTCCCAACTCATCTGATAACTGAGAGGTTCAGGGAGGGTACAATCAAATCAAACTCCAGGAACAGAGCTGGGCACATTTGGTCTAGGCCTTGGTCAGCTTCTGGCCACAGAGTTATTTCTTTGTGTTTCGTAAGTAACTCTGAGGCTAGAAGACATTGAAATGTCACTGCTGTGATGATGCACCCCCATCCAAATGTTATCTGCTCAACATCAGTCAGTAGGGTAAAGGCCACCAGTTAAACGCAATGGGCTACAGTCGGTACCAAAGCACTTAGCCTATAAGGATCTGGGCTTAATAAAGTGCCCAGTGTCTGGAAATACATTTCCAATAAAGTGAATGGCGAGTGACATTAGTTCCTGGAAAAGAGGAGCAATTCCGTTCCTAAGTGCTTGTGGCTTGCTACTCTAAAAGCCTAGTAGAAACAAATGTAAGCATTTCTGACTTTTTAGGTTACATGGCCTTGTGCATCAAACATCAACACTCTGCCATTGAGAAAATCCAATTTATAGTTTTCTTTGGAGCTAATTCACTTACACATGAAATGGAAACCATACCAGTCTGGTTTTATTCATGAAACTTAAATAACTAATTCTAATTCTAGTTACAAATAAAACATGTTTTGCTTACCAATCACTACCAGTAGGGGGAAGCATTGAGCTTCTTACCCTTCGATGAGTGGTCCATCTTCTCACTGCTGAAAATAACAGGGCAGTGTACTGAGAGCCTCATCCACATCGAGGTTCACGCTGTAGTGCTCTGTATGTGATAATGAGCCAAACGTCTGTAATAATAATCATCTCAAGTGCCCTGAAGATGAGAGGCCGCATTTGAGGTGATGAAGAGGTGGGCTACTTAACCACAAATCTCTTGAGCTGTAGCCCCCTGCAGGTGAATTTAGAACAGCTTGGCCAAAAATCATATTTATACAATCCCCCCCTTAACCCCAAGGGAAGTCCTCAAGCCAAAACAAATGTGATGTCCAGTGTCTTTTTGCATTGGAGCTACGAGGCAAATGTAACCAACAAGGTAGCGGAAGCTTATATTTGCCATAAGCACTGTGTGAACTGGCAAAATTGTCACACACTTGCCTTGTTGTTAAGTAATCACAAAATAAACTTGCTTAGGAGAATTCAGTTTCATTGATACTATGTGGGCCTCATGGTGGTGCAGTGAGTGGCGCTGTGACACACATCTCCATTGTTGGCCTTGTATGTGTGTGGACTTTGCGTGTTCTCCATGTAGCGTGGGTTTTTCTCAAGTTTCTCCCACAGTCCAAAGACATTCATGTCAGTGGTTGGGAATTTTTAATTGACTGTAGGTGTGAGTGTGCCCATCGGTGGGCTGGGTGACCCCTGGCTTGCTCCCATAGACCCTTGGATAGACTCTAGATACTCATGACCCTAGTAAGAATGAGTGTAGGATTCCATGTGTGATATTATTTATAAGACAAAATATAAAAACAATGGCCATCTTTTTAAGGTCTGAATTTTTTACACATTTTTATAGGTAAAAGTGTGTCCTACACACAGAAACCTCATAATCAAGTCTATTTGAGATTACCTCACAATGTGTAATGATTTAGGTGTATATCAACTACGTTAGCTTATCATCAAAATATTACTTTCAATGAGTTTCTATTAGCACTAATCAAAGGTATGCCTGAGTGAATCACAAGCTGCCCCCAAGGCTCTTTAGTAAAGAAAGTGAAGACGGGGATTGATTGTACTTATTAATGTCTGCCTTGGAGTATGGATTTGTTTTTGAAAGCTAATCTTTTTAGGCACCTCAGGGGCTCTGAGGGAAAAAAAATTTGTTCCCCTCTATGAGCAAAAGTGGATGATAAACAAAGCCTTCAGAGCTTATTCTTTCGTTATTTTACCAACGTCTGAAGTGTTGACCTGTGTCTGTGAATTCGTGAACAGCATCACATATTTACGCTCAATGGCTTTCCCACGAACAGCCAGAATTTTTCAAACCAACTACAGTAATTTCACACAGAGAACAAACATGTTTCTATCTGAGTTTCCATCTACAGTCAGATCAATCCACGAGTGTCTCCTTGCAGGCACACTCACAATTTTTTGGTATAGACATCACGCTGGCAAACAGAAGTGAATTCAGGCTTTTAATGTTAAATAGCAGCTTGCAATGTTCCAGAGCTGTAGGCTGCATCTGGCATTTTGCGAATTAGATAGTTTTTTCATTTACGTTCTATAAGTGCTTCACGCGGTGCATCTTGAAATTAAACCAAATGCACAAATTTTTTATACATGGAACTCTGGAACTACTGTTTCAACATTGTATTAGAAACTTCACTCACCTCTTTTTGGGCTCTGAGTACTTTTTCCACTATAAAGGTGTACAATTATATACTGTAGCCTGATCCACAGTTGGTCAGGACCCTTAACTAATCATTGGTCAATTTTGGACCACAGGACAGCTATTGACCAGATATTATTTGAACGATAAGCAGGAACTCTGACATGTCAGTGACATAATAGTGTAGAAGCAAGCGTGGTCCACCATCCAAAAATATCCAGCCAAGAGTGGCTCTGTAAACTGACCAGTAATGAATGACTAGAGCATGACTAACACAATCAGAGAACCAACAACTGGGTTACAGTCTCTAAGGGTTTAGGAACACTAGGCAATCCGTAACCAAGCCCAAGCATGTTTGACCCCCAAAGCCCTGTTAATTTGGTAAGTATGATCAGTTCACATGCTGGAGAAGGTTAGGTCAGGCACAATGCGCATCTAAGTGATCGCTAATTGTGCCCAAGCACAGAACTGTGCAAAGGGCAGACTATGGTCTCTGGGTGAGGTGCAGTTTGTTCTGGAAGTTGGAGCAGATGAAAGTATACAAGAATATTTTGCATTATCATAATCCCAGTGGCTGTTAATCTTTGAAACAGGGGAAGCTCATATTAGGCCTTCATCATAAAATTCATTGTTATTTGTATGTAAATTCTGAGAAGGTTTCATCAAGAGGGCAACAGTACATTTTCTTTGTCACAGCATTTCCAGTCAGCACAACTGAAGACCTGTTATTTTTTCCTGATTTTTGCACCAGATCAGTCTCTATGCACAGCATGCTAGCTGGCTAGTTTCCCCTTCAACAAGCAACTTTAATTATATGAGTGAACTAACTTGCTGAACTTTCAGCAATGCTGAAGCAACGTCAAGAACGCTATAATGTTTTTTTATTTAAAGAATAATTTGTACAGAACAAATTTTGTTTGCTGGTGATATAAACAAAAATGGTATATATCACCAGCAAACAACACAGAGTGCAGCAGTTTGTTGTAAAATTTCACCAGCAAATCTGCATGGGACTGAACTTGAATCTCTGTAATGCTGGTGTATACTTAAAACATGCTGACAATCAAAAAAGGGGTTCCGCCCTTTAGACAGCTCCTCCAATCAAAATGCAGCAGTCCAGCGTCTGGCCTGCCCTCTGCTCCATTCACTCCCAAAGAAGCTTAGCTTCCCTGGAAGTGACGATTTTGGTGCATTTATCCAGTCACCGTCCAGCTTTTCTGCAGAGAAAAAGCTCCTTAGTGCGGCCAAAGAGCTCCGCTTCAGAAGGGTTTAATGCACTATGCTGCATGTAAATGTATGACAAGAAAACTGCATCAAACAATCTAAAATAAATATCTGATCCTGAACGAGCTAGTCATGAAGTTGAACACGTTCAGGCGCACTTTTATTAAAATCAATATAAATCTGCTATAGTAGAGGAAGTGGAAGCTTCCCTTGTAGTCATAGAGCAGCTGCCACTGCATCATCCATACTAATGAACCACTGAGCAATGTTGTGAGAAGCCAAACTGCAGATTTAGGATCTAAAAGTACTGGACACACTGTGTGTCTTGCCGCTAGGGTTGTCAAAAAATCGATTCTCAGATACTAATCACTACTAAAATTTAGTATCGAGTTTGATATCAATTAGCACTGCTATCGAGACTTAAATGTCAGTTTTGCATCTGCCGGTACAAGGAAATTGCTGGCAGACTACAACAATTTCACCGGTGGCGAAGCTCTCCTATCCGCATAACTGGACCCGGACAAGCCAGTAGATCACTGTTAGACCTTTCCGACTAGTTTGCCGAAAACCTTCCCCCATTGATCTATAAGGAGGGAAAAGGCATTGTGCGCCTTTAAATGCACTGCCCAGTTCTGAGTCAGCTGTATTATTAAATAATACATTTAATTTATAAAGCACTTTTCAAAATACCCAAAGACGCTGTACAATGAGTAGACAAAGAAAATGGAGCATTTTTTTGTCTACTCAAACGCTCAGCTCTCCTCCGCAGAGAACCGGCTTCTAAACACACTTTAATTTTTTTACTAAAATGTTGCTGTTTGTTTTTTCTCCCCGTGTAGCATCGAAAATAGTATTAGGTATCGAGTACCATCCTTAGTATCAGTACTGAGTTTGAAATGTCAGTATCGTGACAAGCCTACTTGCAGTACACCAGATATAAAAGGATAAAGCAGTGAGTGATGTGATGGCGTGAGCACACTTGGGTTCTCAGGGACACGTGAGCTCAGATCAGTGGGGAAGTGAGGAAGGCGCACAGTCGAGCCTGAGCACGATGCCTAGTGTGAGTTTGTCCTGACAGAAGTTGGTGCTACGTGACAGAGGAGTTTCTTTTAAGTGGACGAAGTGTATATAGGTATAAGGCCTAAACAATAAATAGTAAACCTGAAATGAACTGTGGCCTGAACTCTGTAATTTTCTATTTATCTACCTTTGTGTAGATTAGTCAGTGTTACACAAAAAGTAGTCTGTTACAAATGATTTATTATTGCGCTGAATAATGGGATGACTGGGTTCATTTTACTGGATCGTAAACATCAAAATGAGCAAAACCACACCCTATAAATAACTGCCCTGTGACGGCTATATGTTCAAATGTACTTAATCATAAACTTGATGACTTGGGAAGAGGCCACAAGTTTATGCCCCCTCAGAGGTACAGCTGTAGCATACTAGCCCCTGTATAAAGAAAATCAGAAGGCTGTCAGTTTGAAACCACACTGTGAGGATATTTTTGAAATCTAAGCATTGGTTTTATAGTAGCCATGCAATCATGCTTTGCATTTTCATGCATAATACAATTAGTGTCCGCTAAGACCACTATCAGATTCTAGTAGTATGACATTCACATATATTTTATATTGTATGCAGTATTCTTACAGTGACACCTTAATTACCACCTGACAGAAACCTATTGGTTAGTCTGTAACTCAATCACAGACAACCATGTATCCAGAACCGAAGACCTTGAAACAGAAAATGGAATTATAAACATCTTTAGGAATTAAAACTGAAGCATGAAAGGACAGGCATGGATGAAATCTGTAAAGGAAATGTGTTTTCAATACATGCCATTAATAATTCATTTAATTCATTCTTATTAAGATGCCAAATACTATTTTATTATTTGGGGCAGTTGGTGGTCTGGTGGTTAAGGAGTGGTCTGGTCTTTGATCAGAAGGCCGTAGGTTTGAATCACAGGGCTGCCAGTGCTACCACTGAGGTACCTTTGAACAAGGTACCACCCTCACAAACTGCTGGGTTGAATGCATAGAAAGACGTTCACACTGTGTGCTGTGCCGTGGTGTGTTCATGTGTGACTATAAGTGGCTACATTAGTTTATTACAAGTATTTGAACCATAATGTGTTACAGGCCTGTTAATTACATCAATATGTTACATTCCTATTACATTACCATTACACTGATAGTGCCTGACTGCTATCTGTTTGTATGAAAATCAAAACAGATTACTATACACCCTATGAAGGTAAACACAGACACCTAGACTTAAGGTCACAGCATTATAAGATGCCTATAGGTGGATGAAAAGTAGTGCTAGAGAGGCCTGCTAATACAAGACACAGGTTGTACATTTTCAAGACGTTGGATTTTTCTGTCTGTGGCAGAAGCTAATATTAGCGACCCTCCTTCAACTGATTTGTCGTTGCTCTAGGTGTAGAGACACTGACACAGCAGATTTATCAGACCTTTACTAATCTTAGCTCAGTCTCTGTGTAGATACATGGAGAACAGTACGAGGCCAGCTGTCAGCTCCTTTCATGTTGCCCTTTGGTGTGATGAACACGTTCTGTGATGTCACCCAGCCTCCGTTTCCTCGTTCCTAGTTCTTTCTTTCATTACTTTGTTGTGACCTTTGTTCCTTTCAGTTCTTCGGATCCTTCTTCCAACAAAACTGGAATGAACAAAGTGGATTGATTCAAATGTTATGAATAATTCCACTTAAATTCACGCTCGGTTTATATCCTAAATCGGCCGGTTTGAGACTACTTACTCCTTAAGATTTTTTCGTTTGTTTCAATGTCCAGAAATGTCAAAAACATGGTAAAATATAATGAATGTGCTTTAATTTCTGCAAAACAATACTTTAAGCCACAATACTAACTGTAATAAATTCAAATAATAATTAATAAACAAATCCTCTACTGACACTCTATAAAGCTTAGGTTTAACAGGACTTCAAGTTTCAGTTTGCTTTGGTAAAGTCTGTTTTCGTCTCAGTACTCAGCATTTTTTCTGAAATTGTTTACAACTGTTTGGGATTTTAGATTAAAAGACCCCTAAACCCCTAAACAGTGTTTATTGATGGATGGATGTATTTACTGCACTAAAATCTAAAACAAAGGCCTGAATTTCACTAAATAAAAGAGAGAAGAAGATTAACTGAAGGCCATACTGATTCAGTTCATAACGACCAGCTACAGCTTTTGTTCAATGGAACTGAATTTATGTAACTGAAATGAAAAATAAATATACTCATATATTACATTTGAATAAAATACACTCAGATCGCTATTGGCAGTAACACTTCATTTTATAGACACTTAAGTTCTATACAGTACTGTACAAAAGTCTTAGGCTCCTGTGCAAATCCATTTTTAGCAGTGAGGGACTTTCCGTGGAAGGGTCTTGCCTGCTTTACACTTCTCCAGAAATAAGTTACTAAAGATAATTTATAGAATAGAACTGAACATATTGTAAAAGAACGATTAATTAGGGTAGCGTTAGTTAACTTTAAAAATGATATTACTCTTGTTTGCTTGCTTTTTCATTTCTCTCTCAGGGGCTTTTCACTTATTTTGGAAGGAGGTGTCCTGCTGGGATGAATAAATTGATCAAAGATGCACACAGAGAACCAACAGTCCTTTCGAGCAGCACTTCCCAGCTTTACCTTTTGTTATGTGATTTCTGTGCAGCTGGACGTCAACTGGATCCAGCTGTGCAATGTCCTGCATGACCTGCTGAGTCATTAATGAAACAGAGCTTTGACCTCTGGAAGAAAGTGTGAGTCACCAATAATTCCCTACAGTGATCCATTCAGTTTCCAACAGCTCATTTAAATACAGTCAGTGTCCTGTATGATGTGTTCTCTCTCTGAGCGTGCATGCAATGTGCTTGGGAGGATGTACAGCTCAAAGCAAATGGCAGGATGTTCAATCACTCGCCCCATCTCTATTGTTTCACTTTCTGTGCAGCGCGGCGTGGCTGTCGAACAGATTAATTTGGCGAGAACAATCATGAGAATGCATTACAATTATCCATTTGGCTTAAGGAATGAGATCAGAATTGAACTGAACAACAATGAGTAAAGCGCACACACACACACAAACATGCACATTCACAAACACACACATAAACACGCACACACATCTGCTGTGCACACACGCACACACACACACACACACACACAAGCTGTACTCTTTCTAGATGATGTCTGTGATCCGTGTTTGACCTGTTGGGACTATTTAGCTTTGTAGCATTTTAGCAAGGCACTCTAAACCCATAACAATTTCAGCACCATATTTTAATAAAATACTTTTTAATAAATCTTTTTGCGCAGCATTTTTAGAAATGAATTTGTTTTTAAGCACTATTTATATATAACTAAATATTATTATATATAACTATTCTTGTATAACTACTCTTGTATATATATTATATATATAAATATATAACTATTTATAGATAGTGTCACGGCTCGGTCAGTGGCCGTTAGAGGCCACTGTTTTTGTGATAGTATTTTTGTGACTTTTATTTTGACATTCTGTTCTGTTTTCCCACTTGTTTCCTGGTTACACCTGTTTTGCGTTTGTTCCCTGATTTCTGTCTGTATTTAGGTTCTGTTTATGTAGCACCCTGTTGTCTGTCCATCACCTCATTTTGCACCTCATGTTCTCTGTGTTTTTGCCATGTTCATGTTTATTAGTGGCCATTGAGCAAGGTTTGATTTCAGTTTTGTTTTCTGTTTAATAAAGACTCATAGCATGGATCCTCGTTTCCCTGCTTCATCTGTGCTCCAAGGTAAACCACGGGAGCCGGTTAGACCCGGTCCCTGTGACAGATAGATAGATATAGATATATACACACTATTTACCACTTAGCTCAGACATAGCTTAGATCACTCAATGACAATCGATGAAAAAATACTGAAAATGATTAAATATATAGTTATTTTAGAATCCATTACTGTACATGTGAAAAACACAAGTAAAACATAAGGACTTTAGATACAAGACAGTGCCAAAGAAGGCTATCCTTACATACGTCAGGTGTATTGGATTAGGATTATGGAGCTACACTATGAAAGGTTGTTGATCTGGACATCTCTACCTCTACCTGCTGTAAGGTTCTGTTATTACCTAGAATTGTACATCCGAGGTAAAAACCATTAAGGAACCATTTAGACTGTATGGTCTAAAGAGCAATAATCAACCAGTTCATTAGATTTGGACTTTAAGAAACCCAAAATGTTGCTGTACTCTGGATGTTTGAATCCTTTGAAGCTTCCTTTCATATATTGCTAATCTGTTGGGGACCACTTGAAAGTGGATAGGAATGAAAGCAGTCCCAGTCTCACATATGATAATGTGATATTTCCTGTGTGTGTTTAGTTTAAAGGCCAGAGAGACTGGTCATCAATTCCTCCAGGTAAATGATCTTGTATTGTGTGACCTTCTGTCACAGAAAAGTCATGTAATTTGCAAACCATTACAAGACAGCAAGTTGTGTAGTGTGAAGACTACAGAGATCTGGCGACTTGAAAGTCATGTAGGATGCCCAAGTAATTAGAGAACATAATTAGCCCAGCTGTCTGCGGGCGGATAGAATGGCATTTGCTCTTTCTCTATAACACGGCAGCAGCCAGTATGGGCACTGGTTAGGTGATGCAACAGAATTGCTACACAGCAATCTGCTCCAAACATGTTAGCCTGTCCAATAATGCTGCATTAGCAGCAGTTTAAAAAGAAGCGGTGGTGCAACATCCTAACTTTCATTAGCAGAAACTTCTATCCAAATTGACTTACATTGCCTAATGACAGGGGGCAGTCTTCCTAGAGCAACTCGGGGTTAATGGTCTCTCTCAGGGAACCAGTGGTGGTGCTGAAGGCAGGGGCGTAGCACCAAATTCAGGGCCCTATGCACAAGCAGTGGCCATGGGCCCCCGTAACCTCAAGGTTCACAACTAACTACAAATAACATAACTACTAATCGATGAACTCTTATATGTATAACAAAAAAGTCTTATTAAGGTAGCTTTGCTGCTAATATGACAGCATATCCTCATGAACCT
>JBBPDH010000130.1:10947327-10967072 GCA_037974565.1 Clupeocharax schoutedeni
TGTGTGTGTGTGTGTGTGTGTGTGTGTGTGTGTGTGTGTGTGTGTGTGTGTGTGTGTGTGTGTGTGTATGTCTGTGTATGTCTGTGTGTGGGGGTAGGGTGGGAGGATTATATTTATCGTTTATTTATTTTTTAAAAATCATCAAAATATATTCAAATCAATTCAGTTCAATTCAGTTTTATTTATATATTATACAACATTATCAAGACTCAAAAGGGGGACCCATCCTCCTCTGGTCGACCCAAAGAAAGAGAGAGAGAGAGAGAGAGAGAGAGAGTGTCTCTTTGGAGTACAAGTTCTTTGTGCACATACATAAATCACTGTTGGAAAGAGTAGCCATCTTCTACTAATATAAATATATAAATGCTGAAAGATGACGGCCCCTGCTTCCTAGCTCAATGTCCTTGCTCATATAATGAAAAAGTGGTGGAGGAACTGTAAAAAATCTTTCAGTGAATGAATGTAAATGTGTCTACTAATGGCACTGTGCCTTCAGCTCTCTCCTTAATGCAGTGTTGCTAAAATGCATAGATTTATGTAAAACGTTAAGGAAATTAGAAATAGGGGCTTTCACTGACAAGTCTAAAAGTGCATCCGCACATCCATGGCTGTTAGGCAACACCTGCAAAGAGCTGAGATGAAATAGACTGCAGATGCAGATTGTCCTGTAGCGTATATGAAAAGTGTTTTATCCACGCTTTTTGAGCAGCAGATGTATGCAGGTCAAACATGTCTCTGAGCCACTGACTGATTTGGCTCCTAAGAGCTGTTTGGTATAAATGAGTGTGAAATTTTCATCTCTTCCAATAGTCACTTCTCACAGAACTGAGGTGGAACGTCTTAGTAAACTCTTCTATCAGGAACAGAATCTTGTTTCTTGTTCCTCTTTTCTTTTGAAATGTTTTTGTATTAAATGCAAAAACAGAATTACCAACTCAATTTAAACTCCTCCCAGGGGCAACATTAGGCCTGGAGCTATAATAGCATTTGTAACATATGTATAATTTATAATGACATATTTATAATATACACCTTCCATTTTAGTGTGGTGATAAACACAAGCAAAACTGAAAATTCAGAACAACCTGTAGAGATTGTGGGGCATGTTGTACTCATCACTCACGCTTTTCTAATCCAGCGACTTTCTGCATTGCTTACCTTTAACATGGGGAGGAACTAAAGTTTGAATTTTCTGTTCCTCCTTCAATGGGGCAGAAATTACTGTGCTGGGTAGACCCCAGAACACAATTTAAGGTAGAACGGTAAAATTCAAATCCGAAACTTCAAAAGCCTCAAAGCCTCCCCTAATGCAAGTAAAAACTGAGAGGATTACAGGGAGATTATTAACAGAGGGTGTCATCCACGTGAAAGCAAGAGTGTGTGTCATGTGTAAAGGTGATAAAAATAGTGTCATGTTCAAACCCACCCTAGCAACCATAGCCCCCAACGCCTCTGACTCATTGTGAAGAAAACACAAAGGGAAAAGCAGATCACTGCACTGACAAATACAGGATTTAACATTGTTCCATCTTCTCTTAATTTTGGGGCAAATGCTCATATTATGATCAATGCAGCTCCACAGCTTTAGAAATGGGTTTCCTGGAAAGTACTATTTCAATGCTGGCAGTAATATGTGTGTGTGTGTGTGTGTGTATAGTATAGATATTCCCAATTATCCACTAAATTTGTCTAATTGACTGATTAACTATGGGGGCAATTACCACAGTAAATTAAACAATCTGTATTGTGCATAACACAGACTGCCCTTGTGTTTTTAGATGTTGTTTGAAATATGCAAAAGCAGAAGAAATACTTTTTTCATTATGGCCCTGTAACTAAATCAGAACCTACTAATACCAATTCTGAAGCACTGATATGCTTCTTTGAGGTGTAATGGCTAAATGTATAACCACTGTATGTATAAAGAACCCCTTTTATATTACAAATGCCTTCTCCAATAAAGGTCTAGTTATTTCCCACTACTGTTAATGACGGGTCACATTAGCATGACAGGTACAGCATTGTATCCTAGACTTAATCAAAAGCTCAGTTTTCCATCTGGTATAAACTTCTAAGGCTCCCAAATTAGCATGAAGATGTACATTCATGTTATGTTATGTGTGTCTTTTCCACTTTTCAATTTGTTTGTATTGGCTCTGGTCAGTCTTGAGCCAGACTAGAGGATTGATCTATTTATTTGCTCTCTGGCTCTGATAGAGTAGTGCGATATTGATTTTTTCTGGAGTATTGCATAACATTCTTTGAACATAATCTCTCAGATCCCTCGGTGCCACTGTAACTCATCGGCAGCGTTCCCTCAAGTCCCTTACATGGGAAAACACATCCTTGATGCTCAGCCTGTTAGCAGGCACCTTATGCACCTCAGTGATGATAAAGAGGTAGAACCATTTATGATGTTTTTATGAGCCTCACATGTTCATGTGTTGTCATATTTGGTGAAAAAAGCAGAAGTCATTAGGTAACTATCAGATCCTCTTTTGTTATCAGCAAAAAAAAACCTGATAAACATAAAACTTTACGCTACTTAATAGGTTACTCAGTAAGTGAATCAGAAGAGGATTTATACAGAGCCCTGAGGAACACCTAAGAACACTCTCGTCTCTTTTGTCTCTAACTCTTCGCTACGTCTGCCGAGGCTGAAAAAATGAGACTGCCGATGATTTCTCTTTTCCTGGCATCCTGCCTGCTGAGCTCACTCGGGGTAAAGGTTATGGTAAGTCAGTAGGGACATATTCATGCACTGCTGACTCTCAACTAAGCAAAGCTAAACTTAAGGCTCTCTCTGTGAAAGCCCACAGGGAAATAGTTAGATATTGGATTGTGGAGGAAGAGTCATTTGGGAAAGCTTTTGTGTCTATGATTATTCATGCCTGGTTGGAAAAAAGGAGTCATGCGTAAATATGTGAGGAAGGCTTCATCCCAATCAAACGGAGCTGCCAGAGGCACACAATGCAAGATATAATCACGTATTTAGCATCTAAATGAATGAAGAGGTTTTTAAGCAAAGATCTGCATAAAGTCAAGATTTTTTTAAAAAATGCAATACTTAGCCAGAATGCAAATTAGCCAGAAATCACTGTTTATCAGAAATAGTCTCGGTCTCAATTAATGGATTCAACACTGAACTTCTGCAAGTTTGTAAAACCCTGGACTCTTCCTTAAAATTATTTTTTATGAAATGACAAAACCCAAGAATAATTTTATTTGGGATTTAATTTAAAACAAACTGTTAATGTAACAAAATATATTTAATGTAACGTTATTTAATCTACCACCTGTTGAAGTTTTGAATGCAAGGATGTAAGTATATTCCTTTGATCACATTGTTCTCTGTCTCATTCTGCTAAACGTAATGTCTCTGAATGCATCAGGGCTGAACTGCAGTGGTTAAAAGTTGGACAATGCTGTCCTTTGATTGACTTGCAGAATGAAATCTTTAAAATTGAGCCGGGCTCTTCATCTAATTGGAATGTAAGCTGTATTTTTACTCTTTAATGGTTATTAAACATGAAAAGTACTGCACTAGAAGTTAACTTAAGCAAAGGCAAACTTAATATGACCGAATTCTATTTAAATATTGAACTTTACAGGGAAAATAGTATTCAAATACTGTACTCAAGTCCACCTCTTCATTTTTATAATTATTTTCAAATTACTTTACACTCCAGCGATGAATGTTACATCCTCTATTAATGTGGTTGGCCATCAGTTATTCCTGTGAAACAAAGTTGGTGTTTATTTAGGTGAAGCATCAACAGGCAAAGGGTCAAAGTGTTCAGGCTGGCAGGAAGTCAAAACAGAAACCACTTTAAACGAGTTGGCAGAATTATTTCCCAGATTCCTAGAAAGTGTTAGAAACCTAAATGTAGCCCCTGCTTGTGAGTCAGATCCGGTGAACTATGGCATCTCTGTTTTTACAGGACAGCGGCTTCAGTTTTTCATTCGAAGCAGTGAAGATTCTGAAGAATCTGATGGAGTCTTTTGAAACCAGTGACCCTCACCTCACTCACGTCACCCCCGTGCACTTATGTGAGAACCCAGAACTGCCAGAAGAGTTCCTGGAAGTGTGCCAACAACATGATCGTGACCAGATCTTTCTAAATCTAGGTATCTATGCTGCTTTGATGTCAAGGGGGTGCATTAACATACACTCTTCATTCACTTTGACCATCCAAGACATCAAATTGCAATTGAAACGATGCGGTTTTGATGTACTGAAACATTGAATGAACACAGATCCATGATGTTGCGTTTCACAACTGATGCTGATATAATCACAAAATAGCATTTAACTAATGTCTGCTTAGCCAGCACTCTAATCCAAAGAATTTATGGCAGTAAAACAGCATTTAAAGTCTTAGCTGAAGACTTCCATTTTTACTTGCCAGTGCCGCCTGTGTGAGGATTTAAACCTCCAATCTTCTGCATGCAGGGTGGTGATATTACCCACTGGACCATCCTTTAAAGTACCTTAGAGTACTTGTAAGACCTTGTGCTGTCAATCAAAAACTCTACCAACTCTACAAACCTTAAAGCCTGCTAAAGAGGATTGCATAGGGCTGCATGGTGCCAGGGATGGGCAAAGATACATAGAAAGATACATCACAATGTATTTTATGTAAATTATATTCCACATACCTTAATTCTAAGAGCATCAAAAATAAAGGGCAAAATATAGCAGCAGTGCCAAAATAAATAAAAAGTATATAATATACTAAAATACTTCTCAGGGGGTAGCTGGACAAACCTTGCTCTCAAATATTGTTCAGATGAGTCAGTGTCATGGTGAATGGATAGATCTCGATCTGTCTGTTTGATCTATCCATTCACCACGACTCTGACTCATCTGAACAATATTTGAGAGAGCAACTTTTCTTTGCTGAAGAAGTCATGCCTGTAATCTGACATATTTTTTTGGCAAGCAGTCAATATCATAAAAGCTGACCTGTCTCTTGCATCCCAGATCCCTGCATTTCCCTGACTGCACGTATACCTATAGCAACAAAAGTATAAATAATTTATTATTAATTCAGTGTTAATAACAACTATATTTTTTGTGCAGACAGTCATTCATGAAACAAATGACCGTGAATGTGTCAGGAGTGCACTGAATGGCTTTGCAGCACAAAAAAACACATACAAAAACATATGCACAACTGATGACACCTTAAAGGGCTGGTACTCTAGTCAAGCCATTTGCTACATTAGGCTAAGCTGCTGAATCAATGCCAATGCCTGTTAATAATTGTAATAATTCATGCTAAAAAATCAATGGAAAGCTTTGGTGTGTATGTGTCCCACCTTGAGCTAGATCTGTTTTCATGCTGACCTCACGAAAGCCTGGGCCAATCCCTTTTCACTCATCATTTAGCATTTATTTTATTTAATAGAAAGTGTGTTATAGTATTTTTAAACAACAAAAATCCAAAACAACATTTTCATTTTCAAAATATGATGCCAATTTCATTAGCCCTATTAAATACAAATGACAAAATCCTATCATGTATTTGAGACAGAGACTGGCCATTCCTGCGTGACGCATATGCCATGTGTACAGATGTTTGTCGGTGAAGTTGTGCATGATGATTCATCCTTTAGTGCTGAATGCTCACTGGATCAATGTTTTACAAAGGAGGCAATAGTTTTACGGTTTCAATCATCATTTGCTGAATGGGATAGTTGTACAGTTACAAAGTTGTTAGTGTGTGTGAAGATAAAATGGGTGTGGCAAGCTAATATGGGTGTGCTAATATTTTTACATACATCACTGTTACTGCTGGCTTGAGAGTGATCCACCATTATGAGAAGAATCTGACCATTGATGATGGGCTTCAGGATGTTTAACAACCTTTTTACAAGTTACAGTGGAAAGGTTTCCTAGTAAAGTGACCAGTGAGTGGAAATGTATATTAAGGTCTGTATCAGACAAGTAACACGAGATGATTTCTCTTGGACAGACTTAAGCTAGCGAACTTCTGGGATGGGGACATTACTGTTCTCAGTTTAGAGAATGACTAGTTCGGTAGCCTTTTGCTTCATGCTCTTGGAAGTTTTCCTCCCATTAACTGAACCTGCTTCGCTGACTTCTGTGACTCACCCACTGTACCATAAATCCTTTTCCATGCTTGCCGCCACCCCTGGACTCCACTGAGAGTAATTTGACTCCCACACTCTTCTTCTGCGTTTTGGAGCTTCATCAATGGCTGAGCTGATTTCTCCCCGAGTCCTTCAGGCACGTAATCCACTCCAAACCCTATTGGCTAGACGGCCGCAGTGGAGAATTTCTGCTGGAAATCATGCTGTCCACACAGTCTCAGCTGATAACAGAAAGCAATTCCAAAATTCATAGAAATACTTTGCATTGGGGATGGATATTTTTTTGGAGTATCTTGGCAAAAAAATCTAATTCCATCAGCCAAGTTTGTTCTTTAGTTTTATACTGGAACTAAACTAGCTAACTATTAATGAGCATCAGGCGCTTGGCTCTGAATGTGTTGTGTTGTTAGGTAATCAGGGACAGACTTTTGTGCTTCAGTGCTTTCTGATTAGGGCTCGGTGATGCCTAGACTCATAGTTTCCACAAAATTCTGCAGCTTTTAATCTTTATTAGTTTGTCAGGTATATAGACAACAGGAGTGTTCCTTACCCCTGATCCTGTCCTGCACCTGTTTGTGCTTTCCCTTTTTTAATTAGTTACTTCAACCTAATATGGGAATGTTACTGATTTCTTGGTTCAGGCATGCTGGGAGAATGGAAAACTGTAAAATATTTAGAGTAGGGGTTGGGAACCACTGGGCTATACCACAAATCCACTACATGGACACTATATGACCATTACACTGACATGGCAGGGACTTTAATCACATTGCAGAAATATAGAGTTGGTCCCTCTTTGCAGCTATAACAGCTTCCACTCTTCCTGGAAGGCTTTCCACAAGATTTTGGAGTTTCTGTGGGAATTTATGCCCATTCATTCTGTAGAGCATTTATGAGACCAGGCACTGATGTTGGATGAGAAGTTCATCCCAAAGGTGCTGGATGGGGTTGAGGTCAGGGCTCTGTATGGGCCAGTTCATCCACACTGAATGCATCCAACCATGTTGTTATGGATCTCGGTTTATGCACAGTCATGCAAAACTATGCCCTAGCCAATAATTATTCATCAACAACTTATTTCGAAATGATAAAGAGCAATAAACACTTTAAGCGCCTGGTACGATGAGAAATTGCTCTTCATTTATAGTGCTATAAAAGGGAATATGACCCCTACCCTCCCACTGTAAGTATTAGCCATTAGTATGAGTCATAACAAGTAGCATTTGACACAGGCTAAATATTGTGTACTTTGTTGAGTCAATGTTGTGGATTGCAGGTGCAGTTTAAATGGCGTATATGTGATATTTATTCTACATTATTTATTTTTATTCCACATGAACAATTTTCTAAACTCTGTTTAGGATGCCCTGTTTTTGTTACTGTGTCTTGAACAATAATTTATGCAAATAAGCTCTGTTCTGATTGACTAATCTATATTGCGCCCCATTCAATAAGTAGTATGAGCTAAAACTGATCTTTTAACTTCAGCTTGAATGGTCAGAACTAAATGGCACGGATCCATGCTGACGTGAACTTTATTTAACAGGAACAGAAAAAGGGCACGATGGCCACCAGGAAACAGAAAGCTAAGAACTCAGGTGAACTCATGTGATGGACTCATAACGTGAAACTGAAACACACAGACTTAGTACAGAACATAATAGGCTTTAAACAAGAAACAGATGAAACAGAAAAGCACGTGACACAAGCAGAAACCTGAAATACCAAAATAAAAGTCCACAGAGCAAAAACTAACAGAACCAGGAATACATGAACAGAAAAACCAAGAACAAACAGAACCATAGACAACCAAAGGAAAAGCAGTGGCTAAAACACGCAACTGGCCTGACCGTTACAGTATGAACACATTTTTAATTCAGCTGCTCATATTTCATATTTTTTTAGATTACAGTACACTGTACAGTGTGAGCCATCAAAACAAACAGGCCTGATTCAGATCACTAAAGGAAAGTGTGTGTAATGACAGGCAGTTTTTAAAGCTGATTGTAGATTTTGTATAATTTATTACTCCCCACAGAGAATTCAGGTCTCTGCATTTGCCACATTTGAACACACACCCAAACTGAGAGTAATGACAAATTAGCACATGCGCTTGGAGGCAGTGGGCACATACCTGAGGCAGCAGTGGCCAGCTGGGGGTGGGGTGCCTTGCTCAAACTCCCATCCCCACTTTTCCTGCCAGTTCAGGGAATTGAACCTGCTTTTCTTACCTCCAGCCACCATCAGGTTTTGGCTGAGGAAATGTAGGGAAAGTGTGATATTAGTGCTGTATATTTGTTCTATGCTTAGTGAGTGTTGCCACTCAGGTTGACCTTTTCTGTCATTGCAGTCAGAATCATCACCCCTCCAGACGCCTGCGAGATTTGTGCCAACGTCGCCTGCACCGGATGTGTCTTCCACAAGATATAACACATCCTTCCAGCCCACCTTCCATGGCCTCCTCTGGTCCTGCTTTCGTGTTTCTTTTTTTGTTTTAAATACATGTGAATGAAAGAGAAAGACAGCGAGAGCGAGAGAGAGCCAGACAGAGAGAGAGAGAGGCAGAAATGTTTATATATGTTAAAACACCACCACCTAGTGCATTTAAAGGACACTACATCACGTGAAAACAAATATTTATGATTTATGTCACACTTTTAGTCTTTCTTGTATTATCAGTGACATTTTGAATTGAATTTTCTTTTCATTTGCCGATCAGTTCAATATAGTTCCTGATCCTGATTATCAATATAGAGACACACGTGATATTTAACATATGGTATATTAATAAGTACGTACATATTTTAGAAATTTTGTATATATGAAATTTTTATTTTTATTTTTATGTGTGATAAGTGTATTTGTTGTTTTTTTCTAAGTTTAAAACTAACATGTTGCATAACTTAGCTACTGCCTGCAGTTGTTATTAAATAGTTTTTCCTACTTATAAAGATAATTAGCTTGGATACGAGTTTCCAAGTGTGGTGGAACAGAAAGAGAAAAATGCAAGCAAAGAAAATAAGGAACAATTTTAAGAACAGATGGTCCATCAATTGCAAAGAAACTGATATTAAAGACTGGAATATGCCAGATAGGTTAGAAATGCCCTGAAAACCACAGCACAATTATCCCAACCACTTGTCCAGAACAAGCATTGATTGTATTAATAGTGTATGATGTCCCTAAAATAAAACTAATCACTCTCTCAGTGTCCGGCCAAGCTGCTAGCTAAAGTAGAAAAAACTGTTAGGAATGCAGTCAGGTTAAAAAGTACAAATTGTGGAGAGTCAGGCTTTTGGGGCAATGAGTCAAGATTTCAAATTGCTGCATCCCCAGTCAGCGGCCACCAGAGGCCGCTGTTGCTTTAGCTTAAAACAGTGGCACCCAACCGCACACAACAGAAATTCAAATGCTGTTAATAAAGCTGAGAGTACACATTGGATTTACGTTTATTATTATATTTTAAAATATCCCCATTTTTATGCGTATCATTTATTTATATAAATACGTATACTTATATTTATCTGCCACTCCTTAAAGGCTGTAAAAATAGTTTCTGATATTAAACCAGTCCGTGACAAAATAAAGGTTGGGGACCACTGTTTTAAAGGATTTATAAACTGACACCGGGGTTTGGTCTTGTTTGAGGTCTTGTTTAAGTTTCAAGTGTTGTGTGTTTGGTTTATTATCTATGTAAGTATTTAAGTTCCACTTTTTGAGGTTTTTGTTGTCCGTTCTCCATCACACAGGCTTCTGTTGTGTTGTTGTCTTCTGTTGTAGCTTTGAAAAGTATATCGGCCCTCGTGCCTTCTTTTGTTTGTGTTATCCTGAATAAAGAGAACCAAATAATGAAAGTCGGCGTCTGTGCCTCCTGTCTGGTTACAACACGGCAAAGCAAGATATAAATATTTAGTTCTGTCTGCTGAGTAAGATGGGTTTATTTATATCGCTCATTTCATACAGAGAATTCATAGATGTACTTAAAGACAAAATGTAGAAAAGTAACCATCTGTATCAGAATAATATCAGAAAAAATGTGTGTGTGTTTTCCTGTAGAGGTACACCCAGTCACTAAATATTAGCCATGAGTTGTTGAGGGCAGCATTCTACAAGCATCGTTAGGTGCATTAATGTGCATTAATTAAAACTTGAATAAAGTAGGGGAGACAAGGGAGGGTTGTAACATTGGGAAAATTGTAATACTGCATTCATCAGTCAGTTGATGACATGAATGATCACTGTTGTGCACACACACTTTCTTCCTTGTCTTGCATAAGACATTGCAGGGCTGTGTGAGCAAAGATGCACAGATTCTAAGGTAAGAAAATTACTACTTGGTCCTATTTGGCACTGATTGTGTTAAAGTTACTTGTATTGGGTTTCAGTCTTTCATGTTACACTTGATGTTTAGGCACACAGCAATGATGCTGGAGTATTTAATTCACTCTGTGCAACTGGAACACTTTCCCTAAGGCCTGACAGATGTACCTGTGAAGTTTTTTGTGAAAGAAAAGATGAGAAGCCCTAGCAAAGATGTTAGAATGAATGTTCTTGGAAAAGAGGCAAGCAGGCAAAACAACACAGAATAAAGATTAATCAGAAACAAATTCTCAGTCAAAAGAATCAGAAGATTCTGGGTACTCTGTAAATTATGTCTCTGCATTGTGTGCATGGTACCATTTGAAAATGTAATTAAATATTTAGATACAGTAAGAACATATACGTTTAAGGCATTTAGCAGACATTCTTATCCAGAGCGACATACATCCGTGCTTAAGTAGTCCACACTGCTGGTGGCTTGGCGGATGCAACGTTTGGGAGGGAGGGTTGGTTGGCAACGTGCTGGGCTGCGTTACCCCAGCCCCACCATGGCTACTCTGATCACATGTCCAACGTACAGACTGCTCGTCAGACAAGCCGACCCTGGTCCGAAGCTGCCGAAAATCTGACCCCCAGGCCCAATCTCTGCTCTCCACGACTGCTTTCAGCACACTGACAGGGACTGCAGTGATAGGGAGGCTGCAGTCTGTGGCAGCTCTACCAACCTGGAGGAGTCAGCCAGGAGACTTTGCTGTCCCAACCAGAAGCCATGGATGACTGCGGAGGTGTGCATGCTGCTGAGAACTTGGGATATTGCCTTCAGGTGAGCCTGTCCAAGGACATGAAGCACGCACATGCTCAGTAAACCACAGCCACATCCACAACTGATCTTCCCGGGACTCTCACAAAACTCATTTTCTACAAAATAAACAGCATCTGAAATGTACCTGAGCATTTAGACACATCATAACTGGAGCATGCATATGGTCAAAATAACTCAACACAGATTTCTTACTCACATTTAAAACTGGTATCCAACAGGAACGTGTTTCACATGCCAAGCCAGATGGCATCCATCCAGCATCCACTCAATTCATTCATTCATTCATTTTGGCCTGCATCTGGACTGTCATTGTCAATGCCAGATGTTGCCTGGCTCAAGCCATATCAACAATACAATCTCCCAACAGAGCCCCCATCCACACACACACACACACACACAAAAACACACACACACGCATGCAACTAATGTGAATAATTTAGTCAGAATTGGAAGAGTTAGCAAGTTAGCACCAGAGTCTTAGAGTAAAAAGCATCTATACAAAGTTCTATGACAAAATATGTCCATTAGTGGATTCTCCTTTACAGTGAAATCTTACATTGTGGAAAGAAGTATGAATAAAATCCATTTCAAGACGGCAGATTCTGCTGTTTTTATCAGAAGTGTTTTGTGCAATAATTTTCTCGGTTTTTATAGAGAACCCTGTAGTCTCAGAAACCACTCAAATGAGCATTCATTCTGTTATTTAACAAGGGGTTGTGATCTGTGACCAAGTGAGTTAACCAGGCAGTTAATCAATGCTGGTAAGAAAGTGCACATTCATTGGCTAAACTGGCCTCACAGCTTCAAAAGATCTGCTGAACCCCACTCACTATGCACAACAGTTATAAATCCACCAGAGAGCGACATTTACTAAGACTACAGTTGGACGACCAGTCTGAGAGGACTGGCAGATTTGGCAAACTGGAGAGCTGGCCTGTTACAACTGGCCTGAATTATTTTACATATATTTATTTCTTCATATTGCAGAATCTCTTCCAGTGTAATTGCATTTTATTAACTGTGTGCCCAAAAAGTTCCATCTCTAATTAATGAATTCACTGAATATGGCTAGAGGGTGTAAAGGCCCCCCAGCACTGGGTTAGAAAGCAGTGAGACTGCACCCTCTGAAGTGATGGATTTCCATGTAATACCTATGGGATCAGTTGGATACTCATCCAACATCAGTACCTGACCTCTCGCAGTGCTCTTGCTGCTGAATCCAATTAAATCTTTACAGCAATTTTCCAACATAGTGTAGAGCCTTCCCAGAAGAGTGCAGGCTGTTACTGCCGCAAAGAGGGACAAACTCTCTATGAATATTCTTGATTATAAGAGAAACATTGGATGGTCAACAAACCTTTGGATGTATGGTGTGTCATAACCTGAAAATTCTTCACATTCTCTTCCGTGTGTTCACTGATATGAGTCCGTGTGAGCATGCCACTACTCCTACAGCAGACACGCAAAGACACGCAATATTATACAAAGTGTGCTTTAGGCAAATTTCAGCCTTCATTTCCTCCTACAATATTGTTTCCACCAAGAGTTCATTTACTAATAACTAATACAGGGAACATTTTTTTTACACTGCAAGATATGGATGTTATTAGAGTGAGGTGGGCTAAATAAAGTCAAATATTAAACTTTGCAGTGTCACCAGGACTAAACACACACAAGGGGGCAACAAAGGGAGAGCTAAGCAAATACTTGTGTATTGTATGTATTCATTTTATCCCTTACTCTAAATGTAGCTTATCAGACTTGTCAGGGACAGATAGATAATGGCAACAATGGACACAAAACATGGATGATGACGCTGGATAATCTACTGCTTTGGGAAAAGTAACAGAACAATTGAGTTCCAAAATGATAGTTCTTTATCAGATACACACACACACACAGACCTCGACCCATCAGAGTGTATCTGGATTTGAAAGAAGGCAAGTCCAGTCTTGTGTTGTCTGTGGCTAAATAGACTGAAAATATTCAGGTGAGCTTCTTCAAGAACTCGTGACCGCCAGCAAGAAAGAGTACATGAAGCGTTAAACTAAAAGGAGACTAAGGTTCACTTGCTCAGTCAGTCCTTATGTTAGGAACACCAAACTAATGAGTTTCATCCCTCACAGATTTTTAAAGAGCCCTGCATTCTTCTTGTTTTTAATATTTCTTAACCTAATGTCCACTTCGGATGTTTAACGTATCCAAAAACGATCTGTTTCCCGCCTCTATCAAGAGACAAGCTGCTTTTGTTACTGTGCCTTTATGACACATGGGATTGATATATGTTCATATGGGTTGCCATCTACTGTATCTCATTTAAAATGCAATCCAGACTGCAATAACCTCATTGTGAATGGATGGCGTCTCCCTGCTGTAGGCTAAGCAGAATGATGACATGAAATCTGCGGAGTCCCTCGCTGTCTTCAAGCGTCGTCTGAAGACCCACCTCTTCAAGAGCACCTTGAATCCTGGATAAAGTTGATTTTTGTTGAGTCTTTAAGAAAACAGGTGTGGTATGGCATCTATGGCATCAAAGGAAGCCTCCCTTGCTTATATAAGAGTAGTGTCTCAGCTTCTTTTGTTACATTGATTAGGTCTGAGGTCCATGCAGAGGTCTATGGTCCACATGAAAGCAGGAAATCAATCTTTCTTCACTCTTTTTCTTTTTCCCACACCCCCCTGCTACAGTAAAACACAGAGTGTATTGTAATGGAGTTCTTCTCAGTGGGAAACCATTGCGAAAGAGAGTCTTCTGATGTCCATATTTTTTTTTCTGTTCCAATAGACCTACAGGAACCTGAAATGTAACTTTAATCCAACACGGGGTCTGAACTGTGCACACAGGCCAGAGAAACAGAACAGGGGGTCCGCACTGTGACTCAGGACAGAAAACAGAACGAAACAAAGTTTGCAAAAGTGTGAAATGTTATCTGTAAGCATTCTCTCAGGACACAGGTTCATACATGCCAATATTAACCAGGCAGTTGGTGGCCAGGTGGTTAGGGAAGGCCAGTAGGTAAAACTCATGCAGCTTTCAAAAGCACTACATTGAAATGAATATACATTTTTTCAGGATTCAGTTTACTGTTCTCAATAACAGCTACACATACTTTCAGAGTTGTTTTATCATGGTGGATAGATGTGCTTTATCCTTAAAGGTTGTGTTTGCCTTCTCTTGTACATTTTTTGTGGGGGGTTGGGGTTTGGGGGGTATATACTGTATATAGAGAGGTTTTGAAAATTTTACATGAAACAGTTTGATGCTCAGAGCACTGTAGGGTGTCTTGTTTTGTCTCTGGTTTTGCTACCAAGACAGGATTTTTGGCCTGAAATTGTATAACAACAAACACACTCACCTCCCACATTGCCTCTGAAGCTCAGGGTTGATCTGAGATATGACAAAAACAAACTCTTCTGGACCCAAAGCATGTTATTTGTCATAATGTCATTAGTTGTGAGGCTGCGGTAGATAATTAACTGAAGGAGAAAGTAAATGCCGGAAGATCTCGACACTCCCAGGAAAGTTCTGACCGATTGTCAAAGCATTGCATTTGGTCCACTGCTGAGGTTGCACTCCCTAGAAAATCTTCTAAAATGACGTCTGTTACTTGTAGTAGATCAGCCAAGATTTTGAATCTGCTTTGCTTCTTAAGAAATTCTATGTCAGCATCACACTTTTACATCATGCCAGTGAAGTAGTATCTGTTAGAATTGCTTATGTGTTTTCTGACACTGTGTAAAACTTAACTAAATGGCTCAAACTAAAATCAGATAAAGTTAAGGATTCTTCGGCAGCTATTTCTGTTCATTGCTATGCTGTGTGCTTTTGCCCATGTCTATAGATAACAGTGCACTACACAGTGAAACTTAACAGACTGATACACTGCCATGGATAGAACCAGGAGTTGTTCCAATCAGATAGTTGCTTATTGTGAGACTCTTTCATTATTATATTATTATTAATAATATTTTCAGTATTATTATCATCATTATTTGAGGTCTTACAGGCCACACTCTCAAAATTAACTGTCACTATACAGTAAAAGGTAACAGCTTGATGTGGTTTGAACTTAAGGCCTCGTACTGTATATACTTTTATTTATACTGTAAAAGTATAAATAAAAATATAAATAAAACTGAATTGAGCTGAAGTGTGTAGTCTTGTAGGCATGTAGTGTACACAATGCTTACTATTGGGGTCCATTACTTCCATGCAACTTCATTTCATAAATGAAATACAGGGGGTCCTCAAGTTACGCCACAGATCCATTAATTTGGCAGTGACCATCCTAGCCTAAGTACCTATTCTAACACAGTGGTAAAACTCAACTAAGCAACGGAAAAAGGGGGAAAAAATCCCTCACTCATTACTGTGTTACTGTGTATTCTTCTACCATGCGCAACCAAACTAGTTCAAGGCTAATGGTGTAAACCAAGCTGAGCATCATACACTCGAAAAGTCATATGTGGAGACTGTCGTAACCTGTACATAAACTCTAAAGGCCAAATGGGGTAAAGCTTTTCACTGTAATTCCACTGTGAAGTGTCCAAAAGGAAAATGAGTGTTGGGTGACATGGTGCTAGGGTGGGGTTGGGTGCTGGCTGCATTTCATCTCGTGTGACTGTTGCATTTCAGTTTTGTGTCCTACTGCATTTTGCTGTGCTGTCATATTCCACTGCTATAAAAGTTTTATAAAGGACTTTTTCATTCCTTGCATTCAGAAATACCATTTCAAAGGCTTTGTGATTTGCAGAGTGGCAGGATGCTGCACTTGGAGTGACTCAAAAGAAGGCCTCTGCAAAGAAATTGCAGTATGGGGGGGAAAACACACATTCTAAATGGGTCTCAAAGCCCCTTCCGATAAATAATGGGATCACTGCGTTATAATTCTGTTTGGTGCTGGAAGATCTTGCATGAAAGGTAGGAAGGTCACATGAGGACTCCTGCTACAGAAACATACAAAAGCAAGTTGAAAATGGAATTGAAATGAAATATTATTATTAGTTGTTGTTAATGTTAATTTTATCATTATTTTAAGTTGTAACTTAATTATAAACCACTTTGGACCTGAAAGAAAGGTGCTCGCAGACAGAGAAAGAGGGAGAGAGAGAGAGAGCGAGAGAGAGAGAGAGAGAGAGAGAGAAAGAGAGGGAGAGAGAGAGAGAAAGAGAGGGAGGGAGGGAGAGAGAGGGGGGGAGGGGAGAGAGAGAGAGAAAGAGAGAGCCTTTATTCCATGGATGGCTGCAGCATTGCCATGGTTAGAACCTGGGGTTGTCCCACTGAGATGGTTGCACTGGGAGCCTTCATTTTGTATTATTATTTTTAGTTTTAATTTTTATTATTGTTTGAGACCTTACAGGGCTCACTCTCAAAGTAAATGGCTCAGAACAAACAATATCACTGAATATTGTGGCCTTACCAAAAGACTAAACACATTTTATCTCAAAATATGTTCGAATATAACACAAAAAGTGCGTGGCTGTTGTTGCTGTTGTTGTTTTACACACCCTTTCTGAGTGGGTGAATGAACTGAGCACTCGTGATGCATGTCCTCTCATTTCGCTAGGAACAGTTTCTGTGCTTTATCTTATAACAGTTAAAGGACAGGATTCTGGCTGGAGGAAATAGTGCTTCAATCTCTGCAAAACAAGTCCTAGCCCAGACTCCTTAGAGGTCAGCTGCCAGAGCCTGGACAGCCCAATGGAGTTCCACTAATAATCCCATTTCATGGACAGATGGAGGAGTATGAAAGCGGAGAGGGGATTAGAGCCTGTTAATTACCAGCTGATTAAGAGAACAGCTCTGTTTGAAAATGCACACCATGCACACCAGAACAGTGGAGCAGAGGAATTTACACTTTCTCTGAGAGCGGCTAGTTAAAGGCTTGCTGAAAGTGATTTAAGCCTTAGAAACAGAGAGTTTTTACTTTCATTATGCAATAGTACTAAAATGCATTTAATTGTGTAGTAAGTTATACAAGGAATTCCATTTGCACCCTGTACCTACAGGTTTTAATAACATCTGAGAATTTTTACTAATATTTTGATTAAAAATGACAATAACAGTAAAAATGTGATTTTTTAAAAATAAGGATCACATCTTGGAAGTGCACTACCATGCACTATTCAACTAATAAAGCAATTATGCTATTTATATTTACAGAGAAGACGATTAACTGTCTTCTAATACAGGTCATGGTGATTAAAGCTTAATGCCTAGGACATTAACAATTTAGAAGCATCCATATCAGTTTAAATTACATGTGTCTCTACTAACTACAATCAAGAATACATGTAGGGTTTGTTTTACTCAATAAATGTAAAATTACTATTTTATCATGAGCATTATATTTAACAATGTACTTATATCAATACACAAGTGCAACATTTTTATTCGATATGTAAATAAAATAATATGTGAATAAGTGAAGCCAGAACTTTAGTTACCGTTTTATAAAAAAAAGCATGCTGCTACTGTGAGTAATGTAAAGACAGACAGAATTGCCTATGCAGACGCAGTGTAAGTACACCTATAATGTGTGTAATGTTCCACTGCATTAAGTAATGCATGCAACAATACTGTAACTACTGGTGGCATAGTCACTAGATGGATTACAGAAGTGCAGGTTATGTAATTATACATAGCTATGATGTTCATCATACAATTACACAGGCATATTTTGTTAGTTGAGACAGCGTATTCTCATATGTGATAAGAATAAGGGAAAAAGTTACTGATTTCCCAACCAGACTTTTCTGATTGTAACAGGGTGTGTGCGATTTGCACAGGAAATTCTGGCTGTTGAAACATTCAGCTAGCTGTGCAAGCAGGCTTTTCTAGTGAAATGGTAGCTAAACTAAAGTTCTGGCTTTACATACATATTATTTTACTTCCATACTGAGTAAAATGGTGGATGATACACATTGATATACTGCTGCAATCCATTTTACAAATACACTGTGGCATGCACTGTTAATGTGTACGTATATTGTTATTCGAGCGAATATATTGCTTATGATGAAGTGGTAAGTCAATTTGGATTTATTGAACAAATAATACTCTACTGAAGCCCTTACATGTATTCTTTAAAAACAAGGCTTTACATACAAGAGTCATTTTTCATCGGATAACAGATGTGGCAGTGGTCAGGCCTGGGATTTGGACCAGAGTGCTGGGTCTAGCTGCGCACCAGCAGCTACAGCGGCGAGCTCCTCACAGACAATGACTCTATAATGAAGCCGGGTCCTTTAAAACCCTCTTTAATTGGGTACATTATCTTGTGTGCCAGTCACTCTGGAATCATTCAGGTTCACCAACCATGTTAATTGGACATTAACTGCACTCGCGGTTTTTATGAAATGAATCAGGGCAGCGCGCTCGTTTGGCGTGCAGCGCTGATATGATTTGCCATCAGCTGATGAGAAATAACCCCTCCGTCACACGTAATCTTCGGAGCAAGAATGCTCTCGCAAAAGAGATTACGCAAGGCCCGACTGCTTTATGTGTGGGGGGAAGAAAGCGTAATAGATTTTCTGTCCCATTGCAGGACCTCGCCTGGGGAATTGCTTGGCTTTGTGTGTCAGTTTATAAAAGGATCAATGTTATATCATAAATGAGAAGTGCTACATGTGTTTGCTCGACCTTTATCATGTGACTGTGTGTGTAAGACACAAGGCCTGGAATCTGTCTTGGCAGGAGTGATGACGGTGAAGAACAACTTTTGATTTGAAGCAATACAGCAGTACAGAAAAGAACCACCCCTTTCGAAATGATCAAATTTTGTAGTTTTACAACCCTAATTGCTCCTAAATAATTGCTAATTACTAGCTTGAATTGTGTTCTACTTTACCAGCTTGCTGGTGGTGTGTTGTAACATGTCCACATAAATGACAGAAGCTTGATGTTATCTAGCAGAAAATGCATCTATAAAATATCAGTCTTGCTCAAATAAAACAGAAAATATGTTGTGCCTCCTCTTAACTACTCTTACTCTAGCAAAATCCACTGTAAAAGCCATCTTCACCTTCTTTGGTCCCCTGAGCGTTGATTCGTTCTTTACACACTCCTAATGTAACACACCTGACTTTGTTGATCAGGGCTTCAGGGGGGCTTCTGAATAAGAAATCGGGTGGATCTGATTAGAGCTGCAGCGGCACTCAGCAGGAGCTGAACTCATTAGCATTCAAAAACTGGATACACCACTGCTGCTCACATTTAGTCACACTCTTTTGTTCTGCATTTATAAACCTAATATTAGGGGTGTAATGGTACACACGGTTCGGTACGTACCTCAGTTTTGGGGTCACGGTTCGGTACGGTTCACAATACAACAAAGTTAAACAACAAAAAGTTCTAAAGAATGAGGCTTGATTTGTTTTAACAGTATTTACAGTCCTTGGCACTTTACTGGAAAACCCTTGTAGCCCCACCTTACTGTTATGTATTTAGAGGTTATATCCCATGTCCTGAAGCTAACTGATACTG
>JBBPDH010000130.1:11018489-11034435 GCA_037974565.1 Clupeocharax schoutedeni
GACTTGTTTGGTCTGTGTCCAACAGCACAAATCCAATCCAATTCCATATTACAGATGTAGCAAGACCATTCCTGGGCACAAACATTGCTACCATGTTTGGGTGCACCTCGCTAATTTACCCCTGTAGAGCGGTGCGTCGCATTAGTTCCGCTAGTTCTGCTTCACTTGGTGAATAGGTTAAATGCAGACGTTGAATTTCATGCTGTGCTGTGGTGTGTTCACGTATGACAAATGGTCACTTTCACTTTTAGAACTTGCATGTAAAATAGGTAATAAAACTGATTTTCATGAAACCAAATCATCCTGAACTGTAAATTCGAATTCACCAATAAAAAAATCGATATATTAATAATAATAATAATAATAATAATAATAAATTTTATTTGTGGGCGCCTTTCTGAAACCCAAGCTCTACACATTACCCTTCAAAACAACGTTCTCGGTTTGGCTACTTTCAAACCTCAGTGGTATTTCACAATCCCAAGCTGCACTTTCTTTGTTTCTCTCCACAGTATCAAACAATATATACAGTTATATTTTATATGTAAATGTAGTTTAATTTAGTAACTTAGACTTTTCTTAATAATTTAGCACTACATGCATGAATGTAAATAAATGTATATATTGACATGAAAAATGTCCCCTGTGCTGGGTTGCTTAGGTCTGGGCTCATTACATTTAGGAGTCTGATTGCCTTGCTAACTGCCAAATATGACCAGTACGAAGACAAGGTGTGTGGGGATAAGGCCCGGACATCACAAAAGCAAAAAAAAAAAAAAGTGGCGGATATCTGTGCTTTCCACAAACAATTATTAGTTTGGTTCTCAGCAAATTTCCTCTGCAGACTAAATCCGAGGGGATATACTGTATCTCCAATTTCGACTTGGACTGAACACCACCACCTGCAACTGGATCCTGGACTTACATGGAAGAACCCAGACAGTCCAGATCATACCAGCACCATCACACTGAGCACAGGTGATCCCCAGGGATGTGTACTAAGCCCACCACTCTTCACACTGTTGACTCACGACTGCACCTCCAGCTCCAGCACAAATCACATCCTAGTATTTGTATAATTTTAATTTCTAATCCCCTCTTTTTACCCTCACTGTTGAGTGCAGCTGTTCTGTTGTGTCTTATGTTGCACCTATGGTTCAGGAGCACGATATTTCGTCTCACTGTGGACTATGTGTATAGCTGAGATGATAATAAAAGCTTTACTACTTTCTTACTTTGCTTATCCCAATATATATGTCCATAAAGTATATCTAATTGTATACCTCTAGATCTGTGGGAGCCTACTGAGGGTTTTGGGGCCATGCGTTGCGTTTTCCAAAGTTTATTTAGAAAAAAAAATACTTTGAGAATGGAAATAATAACCTGCTCCTTTAACAGCATGCAACAGTTTTCTGTCCTGGTGAATGTGAGGGCGAAGCTCCTCCTCATGCTGCATCACTCATGATGGAGCGTTCGATTCAGTTCTTCGAACCGATTCTTTAGAACCGTTCACTTCAATGAATCGAGCGTGTGTGTAACATGATTCAGTCTATGGTCCACAGCTATTATATTACAATACTTTTTGTTCCAACAAGTCAATCTGATTATAACACAATTAAAAAGTTATAATTCAAAAGAAGTTTTATTTTTTAATTAGGTAAATCATGCATAATATGGCAGTAGACATGAACCATTACGGTGACATGGGGTGGCCAGTGGTCTGGCAGTTAGGGAGTTGCATCTGCCATAAGTAGGTTGTGGGTTTGAATACCAGAACTGCTAGTGGCATTACTGAGGTACACTTGAGCACACACTTCTCCCCGGGCACTGTGTTCCTGGCTGCCCGCTGCTTCACTTGGTGAATGGGTTAAATACAGAGTAAGAATTTTAAACACTATGTGCTGTGCTGTATTCACATATGAATATAAAAGGTCACTTTCCTTTCCTGAATTTGAGCAACTGCATTCAGCTGATCAAATACATTTAGGTTAAGACTAAATTATTCTTTCAGATGACATTTACTTTTATTTTTTTCCTCGTTTGTTCTGGGAGCCAGACATAGGCAGCAGCATTATATCAGATACAGAAGTCCAGAATGAATTAATGTTATAATGACGTCTGTGTGTCTGTGGAGCTGAATGATGTGTTTGTCAGATTGTATTGCTGTGGAGGGAGGTTTGTTAAGTACATCTATGAAATACATTTACGGCATTTATCAGACGCTTTTATCCAAAGCGACCTCCATTCCCTAACTACAGGGGACATTCTCCCTGGAGGAACTTGGGGTTAAGGGTCTTGCACAGGGACCCAGTGGTGGTGCTGAAGGTAGGATTCGAACCCATGACCTTTTGGTCCGGAGGCAAGTATCCAACCCAACACGTGCATAACAGATGTGTAATACAATGTAGTGTGTAATGGTTTCTGTATTGGTGTACATTTTAAAACATTTTTTCCCCAGTACCTTATTCGGATCACTTGTATTCTGATTCATTGTGAAGAATCGGATCAAGAGTACCGGTTCCCTCCTGCGTCCCTGGGCTCCTCTCTCTCAGACATGGCTCCATAGGACTGCACATGGCGGCCAGAGGCCATGAACCAAAAAAGAAAAAGAAACACATCACCAACTCACCAAAAAAACAACAAATAATGCATCAGTGACAGCTTAATTCTTCTGGAACCATCACCTCCATCCTCGGCAATATTTGGCTTCTCAGTGGAGGCTGCTTGCTTCATTACAACAACTCTGCGTTTCTTTAGGATTTTTTTTCATTAGAAATCGAGTCATTTTTATTTTCTGGTTGTCTCCAGCTTGTAGTGATGGGTGTGCAGGGTTTCCAGGAGTACATAGAGAAGCACTGCCCGAGTGCCGTGGTGCCGGTGGAGCTCCAGAAGCTGGCCCGGGGGAGCCTTGTGGGGGGCGGCCGGCAGAGGCCCCCTCAGTCCACGCTCCGGCTGCTAGTGGACGCGGAGAACTGCCTGCACCGGCTATATGGGGGCTTCTATACGGACTGGGTGAGTGGGGGCCAGTGGAATCACATGCTGGGCTACCTGGCGGCCCTGGCCAAAGCCTGCTTTAACGGCAACATCGAGCTGCTGGTCTGCTTCAACGGAGCCCTGGAGAAGGGCCGACTCCACGAGTGGGTCAAGAGGCAGGTGAATGAGAGGCAGACAGCCCAGCAGATCGTCAGCCACGTCCAGAACCGGGGCACCCCTCCTCCCAAAGTCTGGTTCCTGCCCCCGGTCTGCATGGCCCACTGCATACGCCTGGCACTGCACAGATTTCGGATAGGAGTGAGTAAACCGACCGCTGGGGGCTCTGGCCTCCCTGGCTCCATACAACTGACAAGTGTTTCATATGACTAGTGGAGCAGAATATATATATTTTTTCTCCTGTTCTCAGTGCCTTCAGGACCTGAATTTGTGAAATTTGGGGTATAAAAGAGGATATTAATACGAGACACATTGGAGGACACACTCCAGAATCACTAGCTCCAGTGTTCTGTCTCATCTGCAGTACAGGTGAATGAATTCCAGCTCTAAAACACCAGATTTAAGACTTAACTATCAGAAAATGAGATGAATGAAATGTTTCAAGTAAAAAAAAAAACAGAAAAAATAGCCTATAAACTATTAGACCAAATTCTGGTTTTAGAGTGTTAGTGGCAGATTTAAGTGTTTTCTTGGTCTAAAACACACCAAATTCAGGAGAACTTATTTATTAGCTGATGCCTGTTCTGAAGCTGAATTTCCCTTATTAGAGCAGAAAAAGCTCCCAAGAGGTCTCTGATTTATCAGACTGGCCTAAATGTTACAGGCTAAACTAGCCACAAGCTAAGCATAAGCTGGTTGGGAAGGTGGCTTTATGTTCTTAAGACGTACTTGTCATCTCACCTTTTGCCACTTTTAATGTGTCTTAGGTCTATTTCTTCTGTTAAATTTGCATGCTAGGCAATGAGGACGGTTACTTTAATAGTTTTTAGTTGTTAATGTTAGCTCACATGCTAACGTTGATACAGCTAACCAGTGGATAGCCAGTTTGTTAGCACAACAACTGTAAAAAAACCCAAAAACTAACAAGCTTGGTGCCATTGTTTTTGTATATTTTCTTTAGATACATGTTTAAAACAGTGCTTAAAACTGCTTACGGCGATGTCTTGGTTTTATATGAGATTGTTTGACTTAAGGTACATTACTAAACCTCCAATCGGTGCAGCTGTCATGTTTCTTAGCCTACAGCTAAATTAGCCAGTTAGCTTTAGTTAACTTGGACCCTGAGTCTTCTGTTAGGATTTTGACAAATAAATAAATAAATAATCTGGATGTTTACGTACATCCATGTAAACCCGGAAGCTTTCAAAAAATTAATCTGGAAGGACACTCAATACTAAATACTTGTAATACTTAAAAGTTCCCAGTCTAATCAGACTAATGGTTTGAGTGATTGTCAAAGTACCTTGTATTAAGCTCCTTTTTAAAAACGTATTTAAGAGAAAGAACTGCATATATCATGAAATTTTGATTATCATTAATATACTCAGTGCAACAAGAAAGGATAAAAGATAATAAGACAATAATAAAATAGATAACAAACAAGAGTGCAACACAACGACAAGAACATTATTGTAACACTAACATTGCTGGAAGAAGCAGTGTGCTGTACTAACAGTTTAGTAGTACAAAATGGTTTTGAGTGTTAATGCAATAAAAATAATACATGCAAAAAATAGCACCAGATGATTAAGGGATGAGATTCAGTCATACATTACAACATTACATGCTTGAGGATTTCTGCAACTTTTTGCAGTTTATTTGCAACATTTGTGTTTACTGGTTAGGACTACTTCAGAGTTGACACAAAACTGTTTGTGTGGACTTTGACTTAATAAGCAATTGCTACCTTCTTCGAACCATCAAAATAACAAGAATAGAGAAGAGTAAATGTAAGTTTTTCATGTTAGTAAAGCAAATCTTGATCTGAGCTGTTTAGGCTGGACCCCCTTACTTCCAGTGAAGGGCAATCTTACTTGAGCATGCTAAGACATTTTGCACAATGCCATGCTTCCAACGTTGTGGATATAGTTTGGGCAAGAATCTTTTCTATTATAGCATGTCTGTGCCCCAGTGCACAAAGCAAGCTCCATAAAGATATGGCTGGATGTGTTTGGTGTGGAAGAACTTGACTAACCCACACAGAGCCCTGACCTCAACCCCATCCAACACCTTTGGGATGAACTGGAACAGAGATTGTGTGCCTTCTTCTGCAACATCAGTGCCTAACCTCATAAATGTTCCACAGAATAAATGGGCACAAATTCCTACGGAATACTTCAAACGAGTGGAAGCTGTTCTAGCTGCAAAAGGGGGACCAACTCTATTAAAGTCTATGTATATGAGTGCAGTGTCATTAGAGTCAGGTGTCTCAATAATTGTGTCCATGTGGTGTATTTTTAAAAATAAAACTCTTGATTAGAACCTGGTAATAATTTATTGCCAATTACTATAGATATTGATGTTAGGTTTATTATAATAACCAACAACCCTGCTTAGTAGTGATGAACAATGAAAACTAATTGTAGCTGTTTGGAGCAGGAAGGCAGCAAGCAGATGGAGTCAGAAGTCTGGCCTGCTTATATCCAGCCATATGTGCCTGAGTGACCGTGAGTGGCTGAGATGTTGAGAGGTGTTAGGAAGGTGCAGTATACCAGATGTCTCCAAGAGAAGTGTCTTATATTTTTACTGTTTTTCTGATAGTGTGGGTACCGAACCTATTACAACAAGTGGAGGATGTAAAAATATGTGCGTTAGGTTGAAAGATAGCAGATCTACAAAAGTAGTTGGTGTTAATACTAAAAAAATTACACTGCATGGGTATTGGCAAAAGTATTGGGACACTCCTGGTTTTCAGTGTTGGGGTAGACCCCTTACTTCCAGTGGAGGGCAATCTTAATACTTCAGCAGACCAAGACATTTTGAACAGCATCATTCTTCCACCTTTGTAGACACAGTTTGGAGAAGACCATTTTCTATTCCAGCATGACTGTGTCTCAGTGCACAAAACAAGCTCCATAAAGTCATGGCTGGAGAAGTTTGGCATGGAAGAACTTGACTGGCCCACACAGAGCCCTGACCTCAACCCCATCCAGCACCTTTGGGATGAACTGGAATGGGGAGTCAGGCCTTCTCGTCCAACATCATTGACTGACCTTATAAATGCTCTACAGAATGAATGTTCACAAATTCCCACAGAAGCTCCAACATCTTGTGGAAAGCCTTCCAAGAGGCGTGGACGCTGTAAGACCTGACCCAAGGGGTACCAACTCCAAATTAAAGTCTTATCTATTTAAATGCAACATCGCTGAAGTCCCTATTGGTGTAAGGGTCAGGTGTGTGTTTGAATTTCTGTGTTTCTGATTTAGTTTTGATTTGCTTTTTTTCCAGGTTGTCCAGAGCATTGAGGATCATCACCAGGAAGTGATCGCCTTATGTAGAGAGAATGGCTTCCATGGCTTGGTGGCCTATGATTCCGACTATGCTTTGTGCAACATCCCGTACTACTTCAGCGCCCACGCCCTGAAACTCAGCCGCAACGGCAAAAGCCTCACCACCAGCCAGTACCTGATGCATGAAGTCGCCAAGCAGCTTGATCTCAATCCAAATCGCTTTGTCATTTTTGCTTCACTTTTAGGTAAGAGGTTTGATCAGGGAGATCAGACCTCTCCCTGAGTCCTGAAACTAGCAAATATCACTTTATAGTCATTAAATACTATAATAATACTGTTGGTACTAATAATATTTACTATAATATACAGATCGAATTAAATGTCTGCTCAGATTTCTGCAAGACCCTAAGTATAATATAGACCAATGGGGAATGCACCTCATACCTTCTGGAGTAATGCAGAATGCAGCATATTACTAACGATTCTATAATATAAGATAAAATGTGTAAAAGTTGTAGTGTAGTATTCAATTTAAAATTTTATGTATCAAAAATGGCTCCTTTTCTGCATACTGGACAGACAAGGGAATTAATTCTACCTTTTAATTTAAGCATCCTTTGAAAGCTACTATTAAAAAAAAGTAGCGGCAGTTTGGTTTTTCATGATATGGGTCCTTTTAGGATTACTAATGACTACAGTTAATGTAGTGAAATTCATACCAGAACTTACCAATGCTCTTCTTGAACTTAATATCACATGAAAATATGTAAAAAAATTCTAATTGATTTTATAATTATTTCCTGGGGGAAGAGCATTTGTTACCGCTGATTCATTCTAGCATCAACCACTTGAAAATGCCAGCTATATTAGAAAGCATTAAGGTTGTATAAACACTAATCGCAGCACCATTTGTCCAGGAGCTTTTCAATATTTTGGTATTGACCAGTTAGGCTCTCAGTACCCGTCCCTAGTTTTAGCTATGTTTGACTTTTCTTTAATATTATCGTAACTTGTGATCATTGCATGTTTACAGGGAATCACATTTTGCCTGATGAGGATCTTGCAGCCTTTCACTGGAGTTTACTCGGACCAGAGCATCCTTTAGCCTCTCTGAAGGTACAGTAAGCCTCCCATCATCAGTGTGTGGCCATCCATATTCATGCAGTTTTGTTGTATTCATGTTTTTCTCCTTAGCACCTTAACATGTGCTTGAATTGTCCTAGCATTTTGTTTTTGTTTTTTTTTTTGTTTTTTGTTCCAGTGGCTACCCACATATGTTTGTATTGTCACTGAAGGTTTTCTTCCATTATGGATGTTTTAAAAAGGTGCAAAATAAGACTTTACGCCTATTAGTTTCACTCTGTAGTGAGCCAGGGTAACCAGTTTCCGTCACAACCAGATTGCAATGAGGTCTGGCAAGTAACTTATTGGGAGCGTGTGAAATCACTTCATCCTTCTGCACTTTGCACACTCTTTTAGCCCTAAACATGATTGTGTCGTGTAGTTTAAAAAAGCAACTGGTTCCATAAGGGTTAGGAGAATAGGAGGAAAGGCTCAACCTGTTAGTTTCATTCTCTGGGTTTTTCCCCTCAGCACTGACTCTCCTGGCAGATGGCTGTATTGATTCAGTGAGAGCTAGCACAGGGAGCGCTTAGCTCAATTTTTCCACTTTAACTCCACTGTTGGATTCACATGTTCACTGTAGTCTTTTAGCCATGAGACTGGTCAGAGGTTTGGACACACCTGCTCATAGAACGGCCTTCTTTATATTTGATAACATTTTTCATTAAGAATAGAAACTATGAGAAAATGCTTGCGATTCTCTCAAGAAACTTTATACCAGTAGACATTTTTGTAACAGGCTTCACAAATTGGGCTTGTTTACTGGGGGGGGGGGGCTTTAGTTCAAAATATTTCATATTTAGAATGATTTTTTTCTCGTTTCATAAGTATGTATGTGTTGTGTGTTTGTGAGAGACCAAGATTGAGAGGAAGGTTGTTAAATAAACATAAATATTGAATTCTGTGTCTTGCATATTTTTGAAACACCTTCATACCAAGACAGATATGTCCCCCTATGACACCCATCACATTTTTGAGCAGGGCCCTTTGCTTGAGGTGTGATGGGTAGTTGTTTTGACACAGGTCCGTGCCCACCAGCTCGTGCTTCCCCCATGTGACGTTGTGATAAGGGCTGTGGCAGATTATGTCCGCAACCTGCTGGACATCAATGACCTGGAAGCCATCGCTAAAGACATATTCAAGCACTCCCAGGTGAGCTCACCTGTTCATCCTAGTTATGTAACCAAACATTTTGAAGAACTGGGAGGAAATTTGAGCAACCTGTTTGAAACTATTGTGCATGGATGACTAGTCAGCTTCATTCTTGCCATTGCAGTGAAAGTCGTTTAAAATATGTACAGTTGCTCACTTTACACTAAACTGCATTTTATAATAACTGGATGCATTTAGGAGTCACTGAAGTATTTGGTGGGAAACCACTAGAATCTCACCTGCCTGTACAGGTTGTGTAGACAAAAATCTAATAAAAAAATTAGTCATTTTAATCACATTTTGTTATTTTGAACTAAATGGAAAGAGTGTGGTCATACTTACTCTCTCTGAAGCTCACAAATACTGTTTTTGCTTTACAAGAGTACACTGATGATGTGGGCACACACATTGCATGATGTGAGAGGGCAATTTGTTTTCATGTATATTCATGAGTGTTAGTCTGATTCACTGAAGTCTACACCAAATGAGGTTTGAATCCAAAAAAGTGGTAGAGGGCTGTAGCACGATTTTTAAACGTCATAGTTAATGTGATGTACATATCAGGGCACATTATAGGTTAAAAGTATTAACAAGTATATATATATATATTCACAGACTTGCTACTTTAAGTAAGAGAAAAAACTATGCTGGGTCTTTAAAGATGAAGTTAACTTCATCTAAAGGAGGTCTGAATGAGCGGCCCTTATGAAAATTCATGGTTTTATTGCAGTTTTTTGGGGCACCGTAGTTTTACTATGGTACCCCAAGGTACTTTGGTACTACCCATAGTTTTACTATGGTTTATCCATAGCACTTTATGGTAGCTGTGGTTCTACCATGCTTTTCATATACATATACCTCTTCATTATTACCCAAAAAACCATGGTTATTTTTATCATAGTAAACCATGGTTAATTTTCGTAAGGGGAGGTCCATTTCACATTGAACTTTGTTTACTTGGTATTATCATTATTGCCACGAGCTACAGTATTGTGCAGAAGTCTTGAGCTGCCTCTCATCTCATCATATTTTGCTGCCAAAGAGCCAGCCATTCTTGTATTTTTAAGGTGGTCTTGAGGAACAGTTTTTCAGGCTTTCTGAAAGATCTTTAAAGGAGAGCCTTTTCTCAGTCCAGTCCCTGAACCTGACTAGTTCAAGCAGAATAAGGCACATCTAACTGAAACCCTGAACCAGTGAAGAAACAGGTGCAGATGATTTCAGATGATCAGGCGGTGAGCAGTATACTGGTGGTGCTGAATGCGGAGGGGTTGGAATTTCTTTATCTAGACAACTTATTTTAAGGACTTTTTAACCTGTTGCTGTAAAACATTAGTTCCAATTTCTTTAATCTACACAATATGTCAAAGATAAGACAATTTGACAGTCAGAAAACAGTATTTTTGCAGAATTGTTCAAGACTTTTTACACCGGTCTTTAGTGGCTTGCTAGGAGAAAACAGACGAGCAGCTTCAGGTGAATGGGCAAATTGTATTTTATGTATAAGAAACATTTTCTTTGGAGTGACATGCAATGCGTCCATTCGTTTTTTTATCTTTAAAAAGTGAGAAATATTGGGAAAGCCCTGGATACAAATGGGGAAAGCCGGAATTCCAAGCCCCCAGTAGCTGCTCCTTCCTTGTTTCACGCAATATCTGTTTGGCAAAGTTGCATGAACTTTTTTTTATTTCTGTCTTCTCAGTCCAGGACCGATGACAAACTTGTCCGCTTCAAGAAAGCAGTGGAGTATTACTCAGCTGCCAGCAAACCCCCTCAGTCCTCTCCTTATATAGGTAAGTTCCTGCATATCATCACTGATTTTTTCTTCTTCTTGTTTTTACAGTCATTTTTTATTTATGTCTGTTTGAAGAGGACATATCTAGGTCTTGTTCCCGCTTAGCTGATGTTGTGTTTAGCAGCTTGGTTTGACAGGCAGTCTCTGTCTGTATGGACCGTCTCCCAATCCCAGGCCTCTCAGAAATGCCTAAAAAAAAAAATTCCCACTAGCCCCAGACCTTGTGTGCACTTTGGAATGGCAGCAATGCTCTGTGCATACAAATGGGCCTTCTCAGAAAAGGTTCTTGCATGGGAGCTTCTACTGTGGAAAAAGCTCTGCTGCTCCAGCACGAAAAGTTTCAACAGGCTCTTTCAGAAAGTGCGGATAGAGGACTTATTTGAAAGAGTTTTCCGACCCTAATATGGTCCAACTAAGGCTGTCAGGATGATGACTATGACGCCGATGACAAGTGAAGTATCACAATGCCTGATACAAAAATAATCATTTTTTTATTTGTTAATATTTTAGAGATGCTACCAGGCAGCTGGTAGACTAGTGGTTAGGGCATTCGCCCTGCGACTAGAAAGTCCGGGTTCGATCCCCAAGACCGCTAGGCACTGCTGAGGTACCCTGAGCAATGTACCGTCCCCACACACTGCTCCCTGGGCGCCGTGTTCCTGGCTGCCCCCTGCTTCACTTAAATGCAGAGGAAGTTTTTCGTGCTGTTCACACTGTGTGCAGTGGTGTGTTCACGTATGACAAAATGGTCGCTTTCACTTCCCTGTGACATTCTCCATTAGAATCCTTCAAAACTTGTGAGAATCTTGAAGACTAAGGCTTAAGAGATGATTTTAAAGATAGTGCTAAAGTAGCTTATGCTAATAAAGTGAACATTTTCTCTAAAGTGAACTCTTAAGTAAATAGATTATTTCTAGTCTTGTTTTTTTCTTGTGAAATGTTCTTATTTCTTTGAGTTTACACCAAATGTATGCTTTTTTTTCCTCAAAATGATCATGTGATTATGATTATTATGTAATTGTTGTATGCTTGTTATTTTTACTGTTACTAATGTATAACTACTTTAATTTTATTTATTTTCATACGTAGGATCTCACTTGTCCCTAATGTTTTCTTTCACATTAGGGTGGTAACGCAGCGTGTGGTTATAGTGTGGCTGACAAGCAAAACCCACAATTTGCCTAATGAGTTTGTTTTAATGCTGCTTGTTTAGTCATGAGCATGCAAATTGGCCTACACGTTCAGTGCCTCTGCTGTGTTGTGGAGTCACTGCCTCTCTGCCTACTCATGTTTAAACATACCTCCACATCAGCTTTATTGTGGGTGGATGTACAGCACTGTGGAGGAATGGAAAGACAGCTTGTTTTACAAGTAGCGATGGAGCCAGTGTGCTCAGGTCTCGCTGAGTTTGTGTGTCCTAAGAATTTGTTAGCTTTTGGAAAAAAAAAAGAGAGAGAAAAAATGAAACCTGGTGCATACATATTGGCACATTTTTGTTTCTGTCTCAGAACGTAGTGAGGAAAGCGTAGTTTGTTCCTGTCTCTTTTATATACACATGCGTTTAGTATTGCTTATTCTGGCAACCATTTGATTTTGGGGTGGTTTTGATTCAGATCAAGTGCTGTTAAAGTATGGGCCTCTGTCTGTGCTGCTGGATATCCAATCTGATTGCTTATCCAAGAAGCTGCACTTCTCTGTGACTTGCATTTTCACAGAAGTCTTTAATCGTGAGGGTATTGACCTTTGCAAAACTGATGTCCCAAAATAGGACTGAAAGATTAATCATGTTTATATCCCAACTGGAAATTGAAAGAGTGCCATTTTCCAATTGCAATTTTAATTATAGCTCACATAAACAGCAGGTTTTAGGTTTTAAATTTATTCTGAATAACCCACAGCTTGTGAGCTGCAAGCTGTTCAGCCTCAGGTCCAAAAGCTAATATGCTCAGCCTGTGTGTTCATTTATGGATTTGTTTTTAAAACACTGGCCATGTGATTAATACATAGAAATTAATCACAATTTAAACAAATAGCAGTCACAGATCAATAGTAAAAAAAATGTATACTAAGGCCACAATGTCTCAATCACAGTCCCAGTGCATTTTCTGGTCATGTTTGTCTCTGTTTCCTTTTTGTGAGTGTTTAATCAAAGTATTAAACTCAACCAAAATAAAAGCATTAATAATAAAATGCAATTTGCGTGCCAGATAACAATGAGCTTAAGAGAAAATTATTGTTCAGACCAGAGTCTCGCATTATTTCCCTCTGCAGTCAGACCAAAGCAGCTCGGGGTCCCTGCAGCCGTGCCGCACTACACACCTCCACAGATGCTCAACATTCCTCAGCTGCAGTCGGGGGTGAGTTCTGCAATGTTTCTTTTCTTTTACTCCTCCTATCCCCCTACAGGTAGCTAGACCATCGCGGTCATGAAATAGCTGGCTCTTCCATGCTGTGAATTCTCTAGTAGAAACTGGACAAGCTTCCCCAAACTGTGGCAAAACCCAGTTCAATGTAACAAGAAATTATAACTGCTTATCTTTGATAGCACATTGATACAAAGTTCCAAAGTCTCAAGGCTGTGTGTTATTTTTGATTCCTCATAATAATCGATATTGTTGCAGAAAGTCCTTTCTGTGTGGAATGTGCACGTTCTCCCCATTTCGGAATCAGAATCGTGTTTATTGACCAAGTATGTGAGCGAACACATACAAGGAATTTGATTCCGGTCGATCAATACAATAATATGCAATATCAATATGCAATATAATCTGATATTTATAAAGATAAATAATATATGTATATAAGAATTATTTGTACATATACAGTAATCCTCCAGTTTTACGCAAATCAGAAGTTGCGGATTCAGTCACAAGCGGCTTTTTTTTTTTTTTTTGAGAACAGAACTCATTGGTTTTAAGCGAAAATCCACACAATAATGCAGAAACTGCAAATTTCCTCCACCTTTTTTTGCTTTTTTGTGACAATAAATATATTTTTTCCTGGATGTTTTCACACCAAGAGACTCGGCGAAGGCCGTAGCACTTTTTTAGATTTCCCCACCTTTCCAATAAGCCCTCATTTGTATTTTTAGCCCGAGTAGATCAAGGGTTATTCCCCGGAAACAGTTCACCTCACTGCAGTGTCCCAATAGTTTTGTTCAGTGACCTTCCAAGTTGCATATCTCGGCACGGAATTCAAATTAAAAGAACAAATATAGGTTACTTTTACATTTTCTTTAAGGGTAATGCATTAAATTGAGTTTAAAATGAAATTACGAGGTTTAAAAACATCACAGGCCAAATCTCAAAAGTATCGTTTACTGATGTTTGCAGTGTATTCATAGCCATTTCATGTAATGACTTTCAGTGAGTGTTTAGAGGCAATGAACTCTTTGGATACCTGTACAGCTTTACCACCACTGTGACTGTTCAGTTTTCAGAATCAAACCACTCTGGATCACTTGTTTGTGTTTTAATGGTTAAATTAAGCAGGCATTAAAAAAGGAATGTTTTTTGAGCAGTCCCACCTTTAACATTCATGTGCAATGTTAATGCACACTACATTTCTATGTGTTACAGTTTCACGTGGTGTATATTAAGCTAATTTGCTTTGCTAATGTGTTCTGTAGAGCATTGTTCAGCAGAGTATAGATACATTCATGTAATAATGGTCAACATTTACCCGTCTTCATACCTCACACTGACCACTAGGTGACGTTTGGTCTCTCACTGCTTTGCCCGTTCCCTTTCAGGTCCAGCAGAACTCCACTGGGCCGGAGCTGGTGGCTAAAGGGCTTTCGGATCAGAACAGCTTCGGCAACATTCCACACGAAGGCAAGCACACGCCGCTGTACGAGAGGGCTTCTCCAATCAACCCGGCAAATCCGGGGAGCCCCAACCACACTGAGCCGGCCTTCTTCAACACCTCCTCCACTTCCTCTTCCTCCGAGAACGAGGAGGCCACAGGCCCCACTGCCAAGTGAGTGACCGGTAGCTCTAAGAGACTGGGACCAATAGGATTGACTTATTTATAAGGGTGGGAAATATGCTAGCATCAAAGTGACTGTTGAACAATATCAATAATCTCAACCTGAACGATTAATATCAATTCCTATTATATTTAATACGGTATCACTGAAATTTTTACAATAGGTGACACCATTGACTAAAGAATAAACCTACATTTAAGACATACTTATAATAATAAATATATAGCAGTTATAGCAATAAATAAAATCAGAACATAAACAATCTTATTAAAATTAAATGAAATAAGATTATAACTTGTCACTGTTAATTATTCTGTATATCAAGAGGGTGTCATATTCTCAAGTGGGATCACACCTTTTGAGAAGAGGCTTTGAAGGATTTTTTTTTTTTTTGATTTCTTAAGATTTTCAACACCTTAAATTTTGATATATATTTAATCTTTTTTTTGTTTTGTTTTGTTTTTTGACCAAAATCTGAAAATTAACCAGTGTTGGTCAAAAACTTCGCTGGTTAAAATTTGAATGCAACCATAGCATGATGTGATTCCATGCTATAACATGAAATAGCTTAAGGGTATTAACATAAATAATAAGAATATTATTTTTGGTGGGTGTATCATCAAAAAAGATATTTATTGTCCATAAATAATGATTTGAGTTCCCCACTTTCTTGCTGCAGAAAGGTCTCTGTAAATATCAGTTTTAGACAATGTTATTTTTTGCTTTTCCCTTTGGACTGGGTACTTTAAAATGGGGTCATGTAATGAGAGCATCGAGAACTTGATGCCATTTAAAGTAAATGTTTTCCTCTGTGCCATTTAGTTTCGCCGTGGTACTACTACTTCTTCAACCTCTAACTGCTTTTAACAAATTGGTCGCCATTAGGTTACTAACTGTACAGCGTCTAGCAGCACTCTTAGCAGTCTTGTGTGATCTAATGCAGCCTCAGCAACCTGCAACACTGAAACTGCTCTTTTTATGCAGACTTGATACTGATACTACACTCATGTTACACTTTGGAGCTGTTAGCTCGCAGTATTTAGTACACAGATTTATGTTGTACATTCATTTGTGCCCTTGCCTAAACCTGCCGCAGAGCCTGAATACTGGTTTAACCTGTTGATGTCTGGAGTTACTATTGTCCTTTTGCTATTTAGTTATATAATTAATTACATTTTCATTTAATATTGCACATTCTGCAATAAATGGTGTTGGCCAATTTTAATGTAACCACAAGAAGATTTAATGTCATGCTACTACGTAAAATAGCTTATAGGTATTAGGATTATTCATTTTTTTTTGGGGGGGGTAAAAAGTGAAAGTGACGATTTGTCATACGTGAACACACCACTGCACACAGTGTGAAAAGCACAACATTCAACCTCTGCATTTAACCCATTCACCAAGTGAAGCAGGGGGCAGCCAGGAACACGGCGCCTGGGGAGCAGTGTG
>JBBPDH010000130.1:11042014-11060839 GCA_037974565.1 Clupeocharax schoutedeni
AAGTCAGTCTGTAAACATGAATGTGCAAGTGAAGATTGTGTAGTATAAAGGAGAGTAATGTCTTTACCCCTTACATCATCTAATCCATTTACAATGCAATCTCCTTAGCTTGTGTAGTTTAAATGTCAGGGCTTTAGATTGTTTTGCTTCCGTTTGCAGTGTGTGTGTTGTATCTTTGTTGTGTGTACCCATGCAAACACATCGTTATAGCTTTATAAGTATGTGCAGGTGATGGTTAACAGTGTGGTCTAATGATAGCTTGAAAATAAGTTGTGATATTGTGAAGGAGGCCCTTTTAATTGCGGTGCCCTAAGGTCCTAGGCCATCCACGGCTAAAGGGTGGCACACAATATGCATTTGTCCCAGTAATGTGAATGCATCACACATCAGCGTTAGCTTGCATGCAGCATTATTCATATCTCAGCTCCCTATTGATGTCATACTTCAGAGGATCCAGTGACATTCAGAGATTTTTTCTCCCAGAAACGTTCATTATTTCCATAGAGGTGACTCCGTTGTTCCGGATACTGTTATCTGTATAGGTGGACAAAACAGACAAAGTTGCTGCTTTACGTTCACAGTTTGAGGCGAGTGTGTGACTTTGGGCAAGTAGTTAGCACAGTGCTAATTGTAGGATTGGCTACATTTGGGGTGGTGTGAAATATTCCGCTATATTATCACTAAGTGAACTTGAAGTTAGATTTCCAAAAAATAGCATTTTATTTGTTTTCAGAGCAAGCCTGCATACACTACGCCTGCCAGTGAGGTGGTGAAAGAGCGGAAGAAGCCGAAGGTGGAGGGCAAAACGACCTCCGAGGAGTCAGCAGCAGCTGAGAATGGGCTGGAGGTCAGAGAGGCAGAACAAGTGAATGGAAACAAAGTGGACAGCAGGGGTCCCCACCAACCAGAAAGTGCCTTTAGCAATGACTCCAAAATGTGCAATATTAATCCTCATTTAAATGCACTAAATGCGGACAGCGATCGCCACAGAGACGAAGCTGTGGGCGTTTCTGTCTTAAAAACAGAAGAGTAAACCTATTTTTATAGAGAGGGTGAAGGATGTGGAAAGGTTTAGGGTTATGGAAAATCCGGAAAGATGGAAAGCCTACAGTTGGTGAACATTTTTTCCTCTCCGAAAGCGATAAACACGAGGACTTGCGTATGAAATTTTTAAAGAAATCCCTCTTCGATGTCGGCGAGTTAAAAACAGCGAGGAATAAAGAAATATAAAGAAAAAAAAAACAAACTAAAAGACAAAGTATACCAGTTTCCTAGAGAATAATACCAGTATAAGGAGTTCAATCTGCTCCCTCCTCACTGATATATTTACCTGTTTCAAAACTGGTTACACAGACATTTTATTTTACATTCTCTGGAATTGCTGAAGCCGAGAAAGAAAAATAAACTTCATTTGGCGGTTGTTTAGTAACATATAGGTTGAGATGTTCTACCAGTACTTGGCACCATATATATATATATTTGCCATTGTAATTGAATTTGTGTTGTGTCACAGTAAATGCTTTTTTTTTTTTTTTCCTTTCAAGAAGTAAAACTCACATCTGAAAAAGAGAGAGAGCAAGGATACATTTCTCACTTGGGTCATCACTGTGGGTTTACTTGTGCTAAAAAAAAACAGAAACTTAAAATAACGCGCAGAATTGTTCGGAGATTAAGTAACTAGTATAAATACCGCAGCTTTAGGTTCTAACGGTCAGTGTCATACTTTAGCGTTTTAAGAGAAATCAAGAAACAAAACACAGAAGACGTGAGCGATAAAGTGAAAAAACACCTTCTTTGTCAGGAATTGCCATGCACTAGCGATCGATTTATCCGTGTGGTTTCTTGAATCAATTGTAGACCTTTAGTACGACGGTTTCAGCAACTTTCTGCATGGTTCATGATTAAAAACAAACAAAAAAACCTGTGTAGTTATTATGCATGTTGTCCTTTTTCTTCCATCTCTACAAGTACTGTGCCCATTTGCAAAATCTTAAAAATGGCGAATAATCAGTAATAGTCCTATAAAAGGTGTTAACTGTTAGTCAGTAACTGATTTGCTCTAACCTTTGAAATTTTTGTGATTATTGACCTCTGTTGCATTTATTCAAAAAAAAAATCAGATGTTATCTAGCCACTTTAAATATTGTTAACCCTGGTGTACTCATCCATCTCTGTATCCATTCTTGTTCTTTGTTGCTGTTTTTTCTGCATTTGTCATATTAGCAAAAAAGCTAGCATCTGTCTGGGGAGAAAAAAGAAGAAAAAATCTCTGAAAAAAGCTTCAATCTTCAAAAGCCCCCACCCCACTTTTCTTAGCCTGAAACAAATGAAATGTATGACCCTCCCATCCAAGAGTTTAGCATAAGCAGGTAAACTTGTAATAATTTTTTTTCTGTGTTTACTTTTAGTGTTTTTCCGGAGCTTATCGAATGAATATCGTTACTTAAAAGTTTTTCCATCTAATTCTCCTGATGCTTTTCATTGCACATTAGTGATCAGAGAAATGGTGTATTCCCCTGCCCGCAAGACTAAATAGGTTACCTTAATGTAAGTTGATCAGAGTTCTTTCCTAACTCATGGGGTGTAAAAGAATGATCTACTGTTGGGTTTGAGTGATCGTTGATGGATTGTGGTGTGATGTATTTGAAGGAAATTGAATGCAACTTACAATGCTTAATAAAAGTCTTTATTCTTTTAGTATAATTCCGCTATGTGTGGCCTTTCATTCTGGATTCAGTGCCTAATGGTTCGGCCAGAACAGAGTGTTATAAAAACTTTGGACAATCTAAAAAAATTCGATTTAACAGAACTTTTGAGTTTTTCCTCCCAATATAAGTATCTTTTACTAAATTTGGTTCCAGAGTGAACCACAACGTTCTTGATGAAAAATGAGACTAAAAACTTTGATTTCAAAAGCATGAAGCTATAAGTACATCTTAAAAACTGACAGTAAAGAAATCAAACCAGTTCTGATGCATTAGAGTGTAGATAGAATACTGGTTCTTCTTGTAGGTGGTAAGACTATAGGTTTTTCATAGTTTAGTTTAACTATTTGTGTAAATTGTCATACAGCTCTGGAAAAGAAGAGACAACTGCAAAAATGTTCAGTTTCTCAGGTTTTTATTTTTTATAAGGTCAAGTATTGAACTGAACAGCTTTGCCTTTGCTGACCATATTTCTCCAAATAAAAATGTACTTTAATGCATGATGTTAAAGGAAATGACAATACATAAAAATAAGAGAAATTATTTTTTAAAAAAAAACAACTTTATAGAATAATAAAAAAAAAATCTTGTTTATTCTTAATCAAAATGGCAATAATGACCTTTGTAGTACTTCTAGTAGAGTTTTGCCATCCAGCTGTGTTTTCATTCTTTTCCTCATTAAATAAGATGTGATTCAGGTGATCACTAATCAGTCCCTCATAAAGCAGAATGAGGTGCTTGTGTAGGAATTTAACACGTTATATAATGGTTGTCATTTTACTTTTTCTACTAAATTTTGTTTAATCATCAAGAACGTATGGTTCACTCTTGTTCATTTACTCAGTAAAAAAATTTCTTCTTCAGAAAACATACTTCTGGATCAGTTTATTTCACATAAAAGGTGGCTTGGGCTAGTTGCCATATTGTATATTTGTTTATATTGCAATACTGTCTATACTCTCATGCATCAAAAACAAAACCTAGTGAATAATTAAATAAATAAATAATTTTTTTATTTGAAAGAACAAAAAACAGTTTATCATGGTTTGAACATTTTTATATGTACTTACAGTACCTTACAAAAGTATTCACGCCTTTTGGCATTCTCTCTATTTTATTACCTTACAACCTGGTATAAAATGGATTTTCAATTTGATTTGAAAAAACTACAGATTAATGAAGTTAAATATAATTCTAATGAAGGGAAAATAATTCTACAAAATTTAAAACTGAAAACCTTCAAATGTTTAATTAGAAAAAAAGACCAAAAAAAGATTTAATTTTAATTTCTTCTGTATTTTAAAAAAAAAAACTCTTCTAAAGCACTTCATGAATGCTGGATTGAACCCTTTGATTTGTACAGTCACACCAGTGTGATGATTCCAGAGCAATGTATGGCTACATCAAAACATTCTTCTTAATCACTGTTCATTGTGATCACTCATATTTTAAATTATTGTATGTGTTGGGTCAACAAAACCTATATTGGAGAAAATGCATCAAAACCATTTCCTGGAAAACAGAAAATAAACTGGGAATATTTTATATCCCCTCCCAAGAATCATGGCAGAAACAGTACATGCCTGGTCTGTTTACTCCCATACACCAGACACTAAGTTAAAATCAACAGAAATGTCAGCCGTACCAACCAGGAAAACATACGGAACAGAGGCAGGCTATATAATTTTAGGTGTGGCTTCTGCCAATCATAAAACGTATTTTTAACCAAAGTTTATGTCTTCAGGAAGACAAATTGATGGCCCAAGGGGGTATTCCATGAAACAGGATTAAGGGAAAGTCTGACTTAATTTCACTTACTTTTCCTTGAAATAAGCCAGACTTTCCCTTAATCCTCTTTCATGGAATGCCCCCCAGCTGTGACACGAGGGGAAACACTGAGTCTGTGGTCAGTTTATGAAAGCAGCGAAAAAAAGGTTAAGAAAGGGATTGCCTCCCTAACGATGCACTTATTTTTCCTGATTTTTTGTGTGAGTTGTTAGTATTTAAAGTTGCGTTCAAGTTTTGAGCTCTGGAGTGTCTTGTGATGAGACACTTTCATGAATGCTGATGTTGTTAGAATGTTTGTGCTTGGCAGAGACACCTGCTGCCCAAATCAGATCACACTCCGGTCCTCACTCCACAAGGTTGTGTGGTGCCAGGCAGGCCGAGACGGCTTTACACTGAGAAGGAGAGCTGGAGAGGAAGATGAAGGTTTCTTCTGCAGCGCTTGAAAAGGACAGAGACGAGATCAGTGTTACAGCAATCTGTTCCTGAATCACACACTGAAGCACAAAGTCCTTTAAGAATCTCCTTTATTAGTAAAGTAGTCATTAGACAGTTACAGAGAATAGTAGGTTGAAGAAAGATAGTCTGAGCTGATTTCTGATGTCATCCCTTTTTACACTGTCCTTGGGGAGAGAGAGTGGCCCCACAGCCTCCTGCTCCTAGGCTGTGAATTGTATCTACCTTGTTGTTACATACTAGCGGCTTTCACATGCCTGAGGAGCAAGTGTGGGTTGCTCTGAGGCTTGGGAGGACAATCATATGTTTTAAGGAACTGAGGTCACATGTTGACATGAAGTTAGAGGCCTAAGGCCATAATACAGCTATGCACTTGTCATGTAACATGTTATAGTACAGAATATATCGAAGATCAACATTAGTCCAATCATGAGTGAAAACATGAGATCAGTACTGAGGTTAACATGAGCATAAAATAAAATTTCCAATACAGAACCTTGAATTCTAATCAAGGAACAGTATTCCAGCCAATTTAAAAAAACAGTTGGAAGGTGAACTATGGCCAGTGTACTTTTCGAATATTGATCTTTCTAGTGGTTACTATCATGTTGCAGTGAATGAAGATGGTAGAAATAGGATAGCTTTCACAACCTCATGTGGTAACCGGAACGAAGGAGCCAGGATCAGAGGCAGGGAGAAGCACGAGCACGGGGGGAGGGGAGGGGAGGGGGGAGGCGACCGTGGGTAAATTTGTGTAAATGCCATTTTTGCCACAAAAGGTGTCAGATCTTTGGGACACCAGATTTCCACAGACAGCATAGAAACAGATTCCCCTAAAGTTGTAGCTGTCAAGAAGTGGCCTGCACCGTCAGTTAACAAGCCTTCGTTCTTTTTTTCTCATAAAACTATTTGCACCTAAAACGCATTACAACTACTTAATACATTTATCAATTAACTATTATTATAACATTAATTTGACTTGACTAGACACAACACTGACCAGCTGCACAGTCTTACTTTAAGACAAATGTCTGCTAGTCACAGAGCCTAGCTGGATTCCCCAGGCGTTTTCAACAGGAGCTCCACTGAAGGATGATATCTGAAAGGTGCAGTTAGAAAGTCTTGGGGCGCCTGACCATTACACCAACAGGGACTTTAATCACATTGCGTTCAAATGCATAGACTTGAATATGGAGCTGGTCAACTTTTGGAGATAGAACAGTTTCCACTCTTCTTGGAAGGCTTTCCACAAGATTTTGGAGTTTCTGTGGAAATTTGTGCTATTCATTCTGTTGTGCGTTTGAGGTCGGGGATTTCATGTTGCAAAAGTAGGCCTGGCTCACAATCTCCTTCCCAAAGGTGTTGGACGAGGTTGAGATCGGGGCTCTTCCACACCAAACTCATCCAGCTATGTCTTTGTTCACTGGGGCACAGTCGTGCTGGAATAGGATTAATAAGATTCTTCCCCAGTTTGCACAAGTTGGAAGCATGGCATTGTCCTAAATGTCTCGTGTGCTGAAGAAGTAGGGTTGCCCTTCACTGGAAGTGATGGGTACCTGAATTCAATAATGAAGAGGTCTGTCCCAATACTTTTGTCCATACAGTGCACGTCCGGCGCTGAAAGCCAAACACCAACATAATTAATCAGACTGATCTTAAAACGCATAACGAAAAATTCTGACCAAGACGCTTATATTTCTTATATCAGTATTGCAAAGGCCAACATGATCAACAAGAAACTGTGCTTTGTGTGTGTCCATACATGTAGAGGCTGCTCGTCTGCTGAAGTGTTAAAGTGTGTGTGCTAGTGCTTCGCTCTTCCAAGCACTGCCGCACCAACCTGCGTGATAGTAGTGCGCGCGCGTGTGTGTGTGTGTGTGTGTGAGAGAGAGAGGGTGAGAGAGAGACACAGACAAACAGGGGTGTGTGTAAGAGAGGGTGAGAGAGAGAGAGAGACAGACAGACAGGGGAGGGAGGGAGAGAGACAGACAGAACGGAAGGCGAGACAGAGAGTGAGAGCGGGAGAGATAGATAGCTGCAGCAATGGTGAGCGGAGACGTTTCGTTTATCTCTTCCTCAGCACTGATGCTGATGTTTCTGCTGCTGGGCGTCATCGTGATTGTCAGGTAAACCCCCATCATCCTCATCCTCATCTCCATCACGCTGGATCGTGGATATACCAACCGTTCCACCTTTACAGGACTAAAGAGGAGCGTGGTTAATCTTGATTTCTCCATGGCACGTTCTCTTGCACTGGTGTTTCATCTGAATATGATTTATTTTTACACGTATGTGCGTGTAGATGTGCTTGGACGATTTATGGGCTGCGCCTCAGGGTTGCGCGTCATTGTGCTGTGTGTGTGTTGTGCCGTGTGTGTGTTCAGCCACACTTAATAATCTGCTGAGGCTCCTGCTAGCAGCCCTTCCTCTCCTGTCAACGAGCTGCTCTTTTATACTTGCACATTTTTGCACATTTTCCAGCACGATCACGGATAAATTACGCATCACGCTGCACCAAACAACACACGCAACGGCATGGGCGGTTTAGCTGAAAGACGTTTTAATGGCTGAACCTGCTCCTTCTCACATGGCACGCAGCATGCTGCGTGATATCCTGGCAGTCGGTGCTCATCTCAATGCCTTCTAATTCAGACCAAGCTTGTACACCTGGCCTATGGCTTCAAATGCCGCTGCTGCGTCTCTAACACATTGTTGATCATGTTACAGACTGTCATTTTCCTTTACCTACATCAGAGCACACTTACTGATGATAGAGGCCAAAGACCACATAATCTGCCCACAATAATGAGTCATACATATTTACAGTTTCCTTTATATCCATATCTTGGACTAAATATTTCGCAATGGTTGGAAAAATACACGTCTACCATGTTTTTGCAGCTATAGGAGTTTTTGGATGTTCACATTTTTAGTACAACATATATAAATGACCAGTTAGTATCAATCACATAAAATGTAAGTGCTATAATGTTCTCATGATAACAGGTTACATCCAAAGTGTCATTTACATCCACATCTTTGACTGAAGAAATAAATGCATGTCTGCCATGTGGGGGTGTTTCTGCACCCATAAGCACTTTCAGGCCCCTATAGTAGATTTTTTGGATGTTCACATTATTTCGTATTAGACTAGTATAAATGATCTATTAATGTGAAACACTTAGAATAAAGGTAAATAACAAAACTGTAGCCTTATGTCCAGAATTGAAAAGCTAAACATTCAAACTGCCAAAACTACCTGTAGTTGCAGAAACACATTTGATGATGGAATTCAGCACCTGCCCGCTGGCTTCTGTTGTAAGTGGATCAAGAGGTTTTCTGCTATTAGAAAACAGTTAGTACAGGGAGATGTGTCAAATTTATTGTTTATACTAACTGACCATAATCTCATAAACTATGGCTGCAGCAGAGAGAGGCTGAAAAAAAAACTGGAGTGTTCCATTAAATCATCTTGGCATTCCCTCGTGCTGCAGCAGGCAAGCCAAGCATTTTCCTTTGGGATCAATAAAGTTTTCTGATTCTGCTTCTGATATTGCCTGTATCTTATTCTGGGGTTCAGATTATTTAAATACACTTCATGTTTGCAGATGTTTGTGTGTTTGAAGTAGCAGGGAAGGTCTTGGCTGTTGTTAAATGAAAGAAGGTGGATCTTTTGTCATTATAGATTTACTGTTGTGCAGGTTTTCTGAGGCAGGATGTTGTTTTGTTGTTGTTTTTGCTGCGAGAGGATGTAATCTGAGCTGGAGATCGAATTCACAAATGGATATTAAGAGATGATGAATCTGCTGTGTGATTTAAATTGTGTTTATCCAACAACATGATATTTACACATTCAGCCTAGTTCTGGTAGATGCACATTTTATACCAAAATATACATTTTAGTGTATTGCTAACAAGTTATTAGCTAGTAGTTAGTTGTGCAGTTTGTCACATTACTGCTCTTTATCTCAATGAAAATGTAATTGTTATATTATATATATATATATATTAGATGGCATTGAAATTATTTGGCATTGAAATGATTCACAGTTTCAATGCCAAATGTCTCTTCAATCCTGGAATCATGGCTCTTAGCTATTTCTTTGACTATACTCTAGTATGCAAAAGACATCTCAAGCAATTTCATGGAAATCAAGGTAAGCTCTAATGATGAAGAATATGGTTACAATGGTGAAGACAAAATCCTTAAAAACATGAGGAAATCTTGAGAGCAACAATACTGCATAAGGGACCCAATAAGTGTACAGGTCTGTTAAACCTAGACAAGGTGTAACATTGCCTTTACATTGGTCTGTAAACACACACAACATACCCCATTTCACTTTCCATTTAGCAGCATCCACTTAGTTCATAATCGGTCCTGCTCTTTGGATTTGAGGAGTGCGATGTGGCAAAATATGGAGCGGAGAATTCGGTTAAATGAATCCACCCAGAATGATGTGTCTGTCCAATCAGGATCTAGCCGCCATTTGCATGTTTCTTGCCTTCGGTTCAAGATGTAAAATCCCACTTTCAAATGTTCTGCGGAGCAAAGAGGAAAAACTTATCTTCACAGTGGCCTATTTAAGACAGGATGCAATGACATTTATTAAGAATGAATCAATTAGATTCATGAATTAAATGTATTTCAATTCAGTTCAATTACATTTTATTTATATAGCACTTTACAGCCCATGTTGTCAGAAAGGTCTGAGCCCCTAGTGAGCAAACCAAGAGCGAGGAAAGGCTCTCTAAAGCTGGTGTAAGAAACCTTGGGAGGAACCAAAGCTTAATGGGAAACCCATACTCCTCTGGTCGACCCGGCGAGAGCGAGAGTCTCTATGGAGATAACTAACTACAGTCAAGAGTCGGCTGTGGAAGTGTTTGTTGGAGGAGTAGCTTGAGAGTCTCTAGTCCACAACAACAGGAGCAACAATGTCTGTAGCTTTGAACAGCAGTTGCCCTGCGGGAGGCGGATGTGTGGAGTCAAAAGTAGCTAAGCAGTTAAGCACACTTGGGCAGCAATTGCAGACCTGAAGCTGGGGTCCCAATGGTGATCACCTAGACAAACGTGCGTAGAACAGAGTTAGTTCTGCTCAAGTTTACAGGTATAATAGACTTAAAAGAGTCTGTGTCTGATATAATTGTTTAATATCAATAAGAGATATCCTAGAATTACTGGTAAGACCTCTTTAAGCATGCTTGTAGGAATAGAATCAAATATACAAGCAGAAGATTTTGAAGAGAGAATCATTTTAGTACATTCGTGTTGAAATGGATTAAAAGATGTCAGCCTCTTTACTGCAGTTTTCAGGTACCTGTGATTCTGCACCTTGTGGTTACTAGTAGGTTTAGAAACTGTAAAAAACAGAAAGCTGAGATTATATTTGTTAGCTTCGTTTGAGAGACTGTTGCTGTGTTGTAGTCTCTAAGGTAGATTTTATGTACACTTTGCTTTAAAGTGTGTCTAATTATTATACCAAAGAGTGAGTTTTTTTGTCTGACTTTTTTACATCTTCTCTAAGTCTGCTGCCAAATGAATTTGATATGACTGGGAGGTTTTCAATAAAACTATGAGCTGTGGTGAATGTTATTGTACGACTAATATGAAGGCTTTACATTGTGACTGAGATGAGGTTCATATGTAATGAGGTTGTGATCTGAGATTACTGTGGTCTGTGGAAGAACATAAATCATAACTCAATCGCCCAGCTGTGGGGGCTCTACAGCCAGAGTTGAGGGTTTGTCTCCTCCAAGGCATCTCGTTGCTAGCTCTACTCTTGGCTCCTATCCCTAGTTAAAGTCAGGATGCGCTCCGACTCTGAACCCCATCAAAAACGAAACTAACAGACACTTAACACAAGTACAATTTTGCCATTGCAGGCTGCCCCACTTAGAGAAGGTACTTAGAGAACATACTGAAACCTATCGTTTATTGTTTATATCTTCTCTGCGTCTGTGGACTTATGAAAATAGTTTCACAATCTTCAAAATGTCAGGTTACCTCACTAGTATTTTATAAACTGCAAGAATTTAGAACAAGAATTTAGTAACTAGGGCTGCAGAATATATCGCAAATTTACTGTCATTGTGATATCAACACACGCAACATGCAAAGCTCTCCACCCAGTGCCACAGAGAAGAGGGCAAAAAAATGACTGAGCAGTTTTCTTTATCTTCTGTACTGCTGTTATAGATTGTTCTTTTTGCAATTTTTTTTCAAAAATGTTTAATTGTTCAAATGTTTTATGGGAGGCATTAAATGCTAATTTTAAGTAAATTCTTACAAAAAATAACATGTTAGAATGGAACATTTTCAGTCAGCGACTGGAGTCTTAAGTTTTTACTCACTTATTGCATGTGATATCGCCAATCGCAGCACTCAGTAACATTATCGTATGTTTTCCTAATATTGTGCAGCCTTAATAGTAACCATCTAGCAACAATCACAGCTACCACAGCAATCGCACAATCACAGATTTTGATGCCACTATAATCGTCTGAAACACAGTTTCACGATTGCCATGATTATTTCTTATTAATTTTACAATGTACACAATCACATTCTTTTCCTCTTGTGACTGTTTAGTGCGGTCAAGTGAGCCATTATTCACTGATTGTATTGTCTGTGTGTTTTTATCAAGTGGACCGCTGGTGAAACATCGTTCCGTGCGCGTGTTCTTTTGATAGCCTCGTCATAATCTACTCATTTACGAGTGGCAACAGAAGCACAGTGTTGAGGAGCCTTTACAATAAATTCATTGTGCATGTTTTAAGTTGGTTAATTGTGACATCCCTAGTTACAACCTGCATGTTAAAACCCAGCAATAATTTAAAACATAGCCAGTAGCCCCAGAGCTAAACATAATCATATGTTATAGCTAGCTTTCATGAAAACATGAAAATACATGACACCTGTGGCCACAATGAACTTCACCAATTTCTGCTACAGTAGTTCTTCTGCTGTATTGGACCAGACGGACAAAATTTAACTGCCCATGTCCGTCAATGAACCCTGAACCCTGTTGCCAGGTCACCCGTGGTCGCTCCTTGTAGCAGTTGTAGTAACTACTATTCTAAAACCAAAACGATCCCAGTACAACACTACATTTCAGTATATTTTCTAACTGAAGAATACAGAAGCACTGAGCATTCTGCAAATCTGAGTAGTGATCCACAGGCATGCCTTGTTTACTCCAACACATTGCTTCGCTTGGGTGTTTTATGGCTTGTTGTGAAAAGTACTGGGTGGAGCATGGTCAGCGTGGCCACAAAAGAACAAGTCTATGGCTTGGAGTTTACTGCTTTGTTTCTTTGCAGTGTCACAGACTCTGTAGTAGTCTGTAGTGAATCATTAGTTGCATCTTCAGCATTTAACAGGTCTTATGAGATTCTGAGCTTTTGAGATTATTTTCTAGAGAGAGCTTATGTATATAGCAATCTAGACTATGTACTGTATCATCCATAAATCAGGACCATCCACAATATCAATCAGTCTTGCCCTGCTGTACATTTCTCTAAATAAACAGAAGTAATCAGAAGAAAAATCATGACATTCAGTGGTATAAATTTAGAGATATTGAATGTCATATTTTTAGCTAAAATATAATAAACAGCTTCCCCCCCTCTGAGTCCAAACAAATAGTATACAGTTTTTTAGTTTTTTTAAGATAAGATGGCAGTGGCAACTGCAGGCAACCTGTGGCTTACAGAGTTGTTAAATCTTTGTCTTTATCTTTTAATTTAAAAAGAGAATTGAAGTTGAAAGTTGGATGCCAGTCATTCGCAAATGTAACTCTAGGGGTGGCAGACCTTGTTTGGAATTTGGAAAAATGCCCTGAACTCTTCAGTGAGTAGCTGACAGTATGCTGCTTAGCCTCGGTTTACTTGTGCAAAATTTAATTGTTAAGCATATGTGAGGAAAGCAATGCAGTGTTAGCTCGAGGTTAAATACCTGCAGGACAATGTCTTAGACTTGGCCATTCTGCTAGATGGACTGATCATCTTCCAAGTGGACAGGAAGGCCTCTTTGTGTGGTAAAACATGCGGTGGGGGACAGTGTCTGTATAAACCAAAATTGGTGTATGACCACTGCAACACATGCAACACTGTTCCCCACTGCTAGAGGTTTTATCTCAATCTCTTTACCTGCCGAGAGAGTACAGGGGCATGCTGGACGTCACCGTCTACCTCCTTCTTAGCGCTAATGCTAATCAGGCACTAACCAAACTGTAAGAAGCTGTAAGCAAACTGCAAACAGCAAATCTCATTATTGCTGGAGACTTTAACCACGCCAAAGTGAGTTTTTCCCAGACTTGTCCAGCATATGAACTTTGGGCCCTCCCTCACCCATAGCTGGGCTACTCCGAGCATATCAGCGGTCCACAAGTACATCAGATTGTGCACTTTCGGCTCTCCAAGACTGTTTTGCATCAACAAACAGGGACATTTTTAGGGAGGTTGCTATGAGTGGTGACTCCATCAGCCTGAAGGTGGTGGCCAGAGCCAACAAGGCAAGAACCTGTTTGTACTGAAAATGATGCTAGTACTTTTGATCAAGTAATCAGCAGTCCTTCTGGAATTCTGTAGTGGGTTGTCTGGTTCAGGCAGAGACAGTATGTTGGATATTGGGTGTTGTGTGTAGTAATACCAAGTTTTGTCCTCTAGGATTTAAAATCGAGGTCCTGTGTCAGCGCTGCCTGTGCTTGTGTAAATGGTGTGGATCCTTAGAGCCTTAGAGACTCCGCTGAATAAGATGACATGATGAAAGGTGAGTTAAAGGATTTGCTTTAGCATAATTTTAACTTTGTTGATGGTTCCTAAAGTTTATCTTTAAGATCTAATCTTGTCCTTTTTCCAGCAGGTGAGGGCTGGTCTGACTGAGTTTTGATCAGTACATCGTGGAAAGTCACATCTTATGGAGGTTAAAGGTCATCTGATCACGGCCATGGGTTTAGGAACTCCTGGTGAGTTATGCATGTTCATTTTTGAAGGCTGTTAGTGATGTGTAGGTGTTTACAATCTGAGGTTCAACAGGTTGTTGGTTTGATCCCAGAGGAATGACTACAACAGCCATGTTTACCTTTTGTTGTAAAAAAGTACAATTGAATTGAAAAAATGTTGCTGCTTCTGTTTGTTATGTAATATACCTTCACCTATGCTTATTAGGTAACAGTACGACACAAGTCATGTGTATGATGATGTTGGCAGGGGAGTTCCATTACTCGTTAGCTTCTTTAACAAATTATAGAAGCAAAATTCAGATATCAGGCATGTTTTATCTGATTAGCTACATGAATGGTGAAAAAGGTAAGGGAGTAGAAAGTTTATATTTTATACGGAATTATTTTGGGGCCCCTGGTTGAAGGTTCTGGCTTTGAATCCCAGGACTACTAGTGTCATCACTGAGGTACTCTTGAGCAAGGCACTGTCTCCACACACTGCTCCCCGGACGCCCCTTATTAGTGGTAGCCCACTGCTTCACTTGGGGAATGGGTTAAATGTTTTTCACACTTCACATTGTGTGCTGTGCTGTGGTGTGATGTATAAGGGGTAGGGATGCACCGATTGCAATTTACTTGGCCGATTCTGACTACCGATTTTTTTGTAAGTGTGATCGTAACAGAAAATTTGAGGTGCTGGGTTTCAACTTTTTTAATGTAATGTGGGAGTTACTTTCCCTGTTTCCTGGTTAGTTTTATAATAGTAACATATGATAGTGGCAACCCTACTGCAAATACAAACAAAAATCTAATTTTCTTTAATATAAAGCTGTTCATAACAAAATTTCTTTACAGATTAAAATAAATACAATGTAATAGATAAACAAATAAATAAACCTACCCAAAAAACGCTTAAAATCGGCAATACGTGTGAATGATTTTTCTGATCAATCGGTGCATCCCTAATAAGGGGTCACTTTACTTTCATTCAAAACCTGCTCTTGTAGTTCCAGACAGAAAAGTGTGAGCTAAATATGTTCTGCATTCATGTATTTCTTTGTGTGTTCAGAGGTGCAGTGTGAGGACAGTAAGCTGCAGACCGAGCGGATCTCGGAACTGCAGGACAAAAAGCAGACCCTGCAGATGGTCCTGAACGGCCGACTGGGGGAACTGCGACAAGTGTGCCTGCTGGAGGCGGTACATCTATTTACAACACACATGCGTGCACACACAAAAGTATTTTTGAGCATGACTGAGAACATTTTTGTGTATATAGAGGAGATATTTACATACAGGGGTCCTCGAGTTACAAGGGTCTCGAAATATGCCATTTCAAGTTTATGAAGTGCTCACGTGGGTGGACTAGTGAAGTGGCGGAGGAATACGCAGAATACGCAGTAACTCACAGTATGAGGGAGGGAATACACTTGTCTAAGTTCCATTTGTGTTGTTTTGTTTGGTGGCTTTTTGCCTTTATCATGGCTTGTGAATAAATCTTTTACGCTCATTTTTTGTCCGTTGTGTTTATAGATTTTACAGAGTTGTGTTAGGATAGGTAAGCCACCTCGGATCACTCTCAAAGGATTGGATCTCCATCGTAACTTGAGTACCCCCTGTGCAAAACACAAGAGGGAGCGCATTATTGCAAATAACATCATATTGTTATTCACAATAGCCCACAAGCTGTGCTGCTTTTATACAGCAATTCTGCAAAATAAAGACATTTCTTCTGCCAAAAGGGTAGCAACATTTTGATAACAATGTAGACTTCACTATCAGATGTTATTAAAGTATTTTAGAGTGTGATTGAGCTGATATTAGTCCCACAAGTGGGAAATTTGTTTTGCCACGGCAGAAAGTGGACAGTACAAAGTTAAAAATGAAGAAACAACAGAATGAAATAGAATAAAAACAAAATACTATACTGTTAATAAAATACGGTACTATAACAGTGCAGTATAAAATGTACACTATACAATCTAGAGATATTTACAAAAATATATTTGTAGACTGTATGTAAACAAAAGTAGACATTGACAATAACGTTTTGAATTGCACATTTTGCCCAGTAGTAATGGTTCCACCCAAGAAAACAATCGCAAGAAAATAATTGTTCCATCAGAAAAATTGCACTCATATTATTGCACATAATTACTGTGGTTTATTTGATGTGTGTGTGTGTGTGTGTGTGTGTGTGTGTGTGTGTGTGTGTGTGTGTGTGTGTGTGTGTGTGGTCATCTGTAAGGTCTTTGTTGAAGCTGCTCAGTGCTATCAGAGTCTCCTGCATGGGGTGGAAGATGTTGCCCAACAGGGATGACAGCTTAGCTACTATTCTCCTGTCACTCACCACCTCCACTGGGTCCAGAGGGCATCCTAGAACAGAGCTGGCCCTCCGGATCAGCCTGTTCAGTCTCTTTCTGTCCCCAGCAGAGATGCTGCTGCCCCAGCAGACCACACCGTAAAATAAGGCTGATGCCACCACAGAGTCATAAAAGGTCTTCAGGAGTGGGCCCTTCACTCCAAAAGATCCTGAACCTCTGCAGCTGGTACAGCCCGCTCTGCCCTTTCCTGTAGAGAGCATTTGAATTGTGTGTCTAGTCCAGCTTATTGTTCAGATGCTTATTGTTCAGATGCTTATTGTTAGCTCTGCTCAGTCTCAGTGTGCTTGCCTTGTCTGTTTAGTGGTTGCAGTGAAGGATGTTTGTGCCTGCGGAAGTCTACCACCAGCTCCTTGGTTTTTGCAGTATTGATCTGGAGGTAGTTCTGCTGGCACCAGTCCAGAAAGTCCCGATTAAGTTCCTTGTACTCCTTGTCGTCCCCATCAGTAATGAGGCGGAGTATTCCAGAGTCATTGGAGAACTTCTGCAGGAAGCAGTTGGTGGAGTTGTGAGTAAAGTCTGCAGTATAGATGGTGGAGAGGAATGGTGCAAGAACCGTTCAATGTGGGGCCCCCATACTGCAGACGACCCTATCTGACACACAGCCCTTAGTTCTCACATACTGTGGTCAGTTTATGAGGTACCCAACTATCCATGTTGTGAGGTGATGATGGACTCCTGTGTACTCCAGCTTGTCCCTCAGGATTGTGGAAAGGGTGGTGTTGAAGGCACTGTAGAAATCAAAGAACATGATTCTCATAGAGCTCCCAGTGTTCTCCAGGTGAGAGAGGGAATGATGTAGGGCTTGAATGACGGCATCATCCACTCCAGTGCCAGGCTGGTAAGCAAACTGAAGTGGGTCCAGTGATAAGCTCACCAGGGGCCGAAGTTGAGCAAGGACCAGCCGCTCCAGGGTCTTCATCAGGTGGGATGTCAGAGCCACCGGCCTGTAGCTGCTGAAGTCCTTGGGATGTGGAGTCTTTGGCACTGGTACCACACAAGAAGTTTACCAGAGCTGTGAGACCAGGACCTGAAAACTCTTGAGTTGACCCGCTGACTTCTTGGGTATAATCCTCCTCAGTTCCTTCCTGACCTGGATGGTTGAGAGAGACAGGCTGGAGCCATATGTGGATGGATGCTGTGGTTGGGGGTGGGGAGGAGTGAGCAGGGTGTGTGGCGGAGGTGTCAGCAGCAGTGGGGGTGGGTGTGTTGGGGATTGTAAGTGTGTGAGCGAATGGTTTGCGTATGTGTGCCCTGTGGTGAGTCTTTGCCTCCCACCCATAGACCGGGATACACATAATGCACATACATAATAATGGATCGAAATTGCACAATAGGGCAGCTGGATGGCCTAGGTTAGGGTGTTGGCTCTGTAATCAGATGGTTGGGGTTTGAATCCCAACCACTAGTGTCACCGCTGAAGTACCCTTGAGAAAGGTACCCTTGACTACTGCTTCACTTGGTGAATGGGTTAAATGCAGAGAAAGAATTTCACTGTGTGTTGAATGACTATGCATGTGACAAATAAAGAATCTTCTTCTGATACAGTATAAACAGAATCTAAATGTGCTGTTTAACAGAGCTAATTACCAAGTATATTTGCAGATACTGTTTAATAAAAGTAAGATTTAATCAGTATTGGAAAAGTTCTTACTGCTTATATTGTGGCTGTAATCATATCTGGAACATGATTAACCCATTAAACACCAGGCCTATTATTCATTTGTTAATCTTAAGGCTTATTAAGTGGCTAATTGAAATGTGGATTCCCATATAAACAGAAGCATCCACAATAGTCTATTTGGTATGTCTTTTTTTGCATTTTTTTGTTTCATTCACAGGAGCTGACAGGAAAACTGTCACGTGACTTTCCACTGGAAGTGGGGGAAAGACCTCCGTTCGTTCAGCGGCGAGCTGGACTGGCCCCAATTGCCCCCGTGAAAGGAGAGGTGAGGCATCCAGCTAAAAAACACCTAGAGAGAAAAAATAAATAGACTTGGGAAAATTTGAACAGAAACTATCTACATATATGTAAAAAAGCAACAGTTTATACCCAGTATTTATGTATAAAGCATATTTATACCCATGTTTTCTGTATATATCATAGTGTATTTTCATAATCAACTTTTTTCCCCCTTTTTTTAATCAAAATTTTATTTAGACTTCATATGTTATATTGTTTTTGTCTCTGTGCCTCTTTGTGTCTTTGCAGTCATTACATAAGCAATTTCCTCCGGGATCAATAAAGCTGATTCTTATTCTGATTCACAAGTAGATGCCCAATAGGCAACAAGACCCCCTGTCCATCCTCAGTAGATTTACCAGCAGACCCTCAATGGATCACTAGAGCTGCACAATATATCGCAAATTTACCCTCATTGTGATATCAACATGCGCAATATACATATCACTAAAGACTGACTGAACTGCAGTAAATGGTGTTTTTTTCAAAACTCTACACCCAGTGCAACAGAGAAGAGGCCAAAAAAAATCACTGGGCAGTTTCTTCATCTTCTGTGCTGCTGTTATATATTGTTCCTTTTGCTATTTTTTCTGGCT
>JBBPDH010000130.1:11060939-11072790 GCA_037974565.1 Clupeocharax schoutedeni
ATATGTGTGTGTGTGTGTGGGGGGAGAGAAGGGAGACAGAGAGAAAGAGAGAGAGAGAAACACAAAAACAAGAGCAATAAAAACAGAGAGAAGCACAATCTAAGATTTAGCAAATTACAATTACAAAAATATTTTTTACATTTGTCTTATAGTTTTAGATATAATAATGATAACAATAAGTAAATAATAACTAACAATAACAATAGAATAGCAATAATAACAATATGATAATAACAATATAATAACAACAACAACAACAACAACATAATAATAATAATAATAATAATAATAATAATAATAAAAATAATAATTGTGAAGCTTGTTATTAATATTTTACTAATATAATTATGGTATGTTATAAAACTAAAAGTAAAAAATAACCAAAATAAGAAACTTCACGTACAATAAATATGTTTAAAATGCTTTTTTCCGGATATAGTCATTTTCAAATCTACATCAACACAAATGTGATTAAAGAAGAATAGCAACCGGATAAAATTAAATGTTAGATTCTGCTCACTGGTGAGTTGTGCTATTTTTAGAACAGGTCCGCGGGCTACTCATGTGGTCCTTGGGAGCACCCTGGTGCCCGCGGCCACCACGTTGGTGACCCCTGGTCTAGACACACACACCACTCCCAGACTGCTCCCTCACTCTGACCCTGGTCGAATATGAACACCTTCTTGGGGGATCTCTGTAGCAGGCTACCTTCCCTCTCTCCGTCTTTCTCTTTCTCGTTATTCCCTCTGTCTCCCTCCCTCTCTCTGGTCCCGCTCAGATATGAACACACTCTCGGCCGGAGGATCCCCACAACACTGAGGCTTTTCTGCCTTCCTCCCTCTCTCTCCATCCCCCCCCCCTTTCTTTCTATGTCTCTTTATTTCTCTCTCCCTCTCTCCCCACCTCTCTCTCTCTCCTCTCTCCGTGTCTCTGTCTCTCTGGTCCCGCTCAGGACATGAACAACCTCTCGGGCGGAGGATCTCCACAGCACTGAGGCTGTTCTGCCTTCCTGCCCCCCTCTCTCTCCAACCCTTCACTCTATCTCTCTCCCTCTCTCTTTCTGTGTTTCTCCCTCTCCCTCTCTCTCTCTCTCTCTCTCTCTCTCTGTCTCTCTCCCTCCTCTGCTGTGGTGAATGCTGATCTAACATGGCGACCGTGCCCGTGTATTGCATCTGCAGGTTACCGTACGACGTAACCCAGTTTATGATCGAGTGCGACGCTTGTAAAGACTGGTTTCACGGCAGGTAAGGACCTCTGGCCTTTTTTATTTCATCCCCGCCACTTTAATGTCATCCTCCCCCTTGTCTCTGTGTGTTTTCGCCCTCCCTTGTTTGTGTTTTTGTGTGTGTGTTATTTTTCTTCCTCCGAGGCCTTCTTCCCATAAACAGCTCGTGTTTTTGTTTACATCTTTACTCTCATTCTGCGCTCGCTGCACCAGATACCCCCTTTAAACCCCATTTTAGAGCTTTTTTAGCCCCTGCCCTCCGTTGAGCCTGTGTGTATGTGTGTGTGTGTGTGAGAGTGTGTGTGTGCTAAAGGCTGTGCTAACGGCTGTGGGTGGCTTTGCAACAATGTTGCAGAAAAAGAAAACAAACCTCTTTAATGCACATTTCTGCCACACCGGGACCTTCTTGAGCTCCCGTGGTGCCTTCGAAAGCACCTGGCACCACTTCAGAAGTATTTTGGACCCTTTTTGAGATCCGTTTGGACCCTAAAAGACAGCTCCGAGGAATAATAGCCTGTCTGTGCCAGACAGGGCAGATTTTTTTCTTCAACAACAAAGCCATACATATGCTCCTATGCCTCCTTCATCGTCCACGACTGATAAGATTGATCAGATCTAGACTCTATAAGCTCATTAATCAGTGCTTCTGTGTCCCCGGTCTCCTCTTCCACACACTGACAGCAAGACCAGACCTCGGTTTGTAATGAGCCGAGTCCTTCTCTAGCTTGGTGTTTTTCTTTATCCAATTTCTCCAAGTGCATGTTTTCTGCACAGTGAACAAAAGGGCTTGCACACTTGTGTAAAAAAGCTTTACACGTGAAAAGCAGAAGTGTTAATAGAGAGCTTGCAGTAGTCTTGCAGTTCATTGACTGAGACGTTTTACGCGCCTACCGTTTTAACCCTTTAGGGGCTGTGCTGCTAAACACAGCAGCTTTTACTCTGTAGGCTTTACAACTTTAGGCTCCTGCTCGTTTCTTCTGATATAAAGAGTATTAATAGATATGTTGCCCTCTTTTTTACCAGACTACTCTTCTGAGAGGGGACGTTGCTGTCTGAGTATAAAGTGTCCATTTGTCATACGTGAACACAAAACAGCTCAACATGTAGTCGGAAATTGTTCCCTGCATTTAACCCATACACAAGCACCTTGCTCAAGAGTACTTCAGTGGTAACACTGACTGTCCTGGAGTTCGAACCCCTGACCTTCCGATTGCAGAGGCAACCCCTAACTACTAGGTGTGAAGTGTAACAAGTCAATTTGTCATGTGTAAATAAACAGCACAGCACTCAGTGTGAAACTGTTCTCTGCATTGAACCCATTCACCAAGCGAAGCAGGGGGCAGCCAGGAACACAATGCCCGAGGGGCAGTGTGTGGAGACGGTACCTTGCTCAAGGATATCTCAGTGGTGGGATTCGTACACACAACCTTCCAATTACAGGGACAACTCCCTAACCACCAGGCCACCACTGATTGCATTCACAAGAGCATTAGTGAGGTCAGGTATTGATGTTGGATGATTAGCCCTGGATCACAAACACCACTCTAACTCGTACTGTATTTGATGGAGCCCCAGATAACAATGTTTCACTCCTCCACAGCCCAGTGCTGGTGTTTGGGGCTTCATACCTCTCTGACCAGTGCTTTGGAAATTGAGACTGTAGACTCATGTGCGACTGCTCCAAAGCATCTTTTAATCTACCGGTATCTGTGAATGAAGAATGAACTTTTCTTGCTCCACTTCTTTCTATGCCTGGGCGACACAACCTAGAAATATCACAGTATTTCTATGCTATATCACTCCATTATATTTTGAAGTCTCTTCTAAAGGAATTCATAAATGCTGGATGTAACCCTACAGTCACACCAGGGTGATGATTCCAGTGCTTCAGAACATTTATATTCATTATATTCATCTGTTGAAACAGTTTTATAATTGTTTTGCAAAATTGAGAAGATCCAACCCTCCAGATACAAAAACACACCTCACCTATATACGTCACACACACTCTCCCAGGAGGAGGGTCTGGATGGGCGGGCGAGTGCGCTTGACATATGCACGTGAGTTTTTTCCTGTTCATGTGTGAGAGAGAGCTGGAGAAGCCAAGACAAGTCTCATGCCATCATAAACAAATGATAATAGAATTTGTATTCAAGACTTGCGATAGTCATTAACTACAAGCCTGGATACAGAGAGAATATGATATATGTCATTGTGCCCTACCTCTGTCTGATTCTTGGCAGTGATCTCCAGAGCATCCCATTCAGCTGCTTTTCTGTAGGTGAACTGTGTGTACAGAGCTGAACAGCTGTGTCAGAAGTGGAACTATAAAGTGCAGCATAATGTAATCGTAATAAGTTAATTACAAGGGGTGTCTTGACTACTTTTGAGTATAGGTGTATCTTTTGACAGTTTTGGGATGGTGGAAGTGCCCCAAACGTGATGTATGTGGTCTTGTTGTTTTTCCAGATAGCTGCTTCTCAGATAGGTTTGTAAATGCTTAATGCTGTACTGAAGGGTTGGTTCCGATGGTACGTATCGCAGCTGCGTGCACACAGGAGACCAGTGACCGTGGTGTTATTTCTGGACTTGAAGTGGCCTGTGGGGATGAACGTGTGATAACATGCACAGCTCGTGTGTAGATGACGTGTTATTATTACACCTGAATGTGCCTGGTGTTATTCAGTTTTGAGGCTCTGGCTGGTCGCTGGATGAGTAAGAGGCCTGGTCATTGCTTTTCTCTGCTGTACACGGGTTCTGTGCAGCTCGTATTGCTGGTGTTAAATTATTTTTATCTTGATTTATTTGCTGGGATTAAAAAAATTAACCACAGAGTTAAAGGTTTCTTAATAATTAGTCATATTACTATAAGAAACCTGAGCTGGGGAGTAATCTAAATCATCAGTGGAGTTGATTTTTCTTTAGTAAAGATTGAAATTTCTGTTTAGAGAGATTATATTCAAACGTATTCATAACTGTAGATTCAGAATGACACTCTGGGTCTTTTTCAGTCTAGTGTACTAGATGGTATCTCTTTCATTTCTAAACGACCAGTAGACACACACACTCTTATATATATATATGAATATAAGACCAGTAATCGGGTTTCAGTCCGAAGGTCGTTCTGCCTCAGGGTAAAACAGGTTCAGCCTCAGCACCCCGCATGTTTCTGTTTGTTGTTGTTATTGTTGGTTGTGTGTGTGAGTGAGTGAGTGTGTGAGTGTGTGGGTGTGTGTGTGTGTGCTCCTCTCCGCTAAGGTGGTAATGAATGACATCATCGCACGCTCTCTCTCTCTCGCTTTCTCTCAGTCTGCAGGGCACAGAGCCAGTCTGGGGCAGCATCACAGACTGTCTGAGATTTATCGCAATATTAACAGTAAATACTCGTCAGCACAGCAGATTTGAATATACTGTGTGCTGCTTTATAAATTTACCCCCAACTGTTGTAGTTCATGTTGAACTTGTCCTTAGGAAGAGCCTTTAACAAATAAAATACATGCCAGTTCCTCACTCTTACATTTGCTTCGTAGTAGTTACTGTGTAATAAGTCAGTGCTATTTAAAGTTATGGCTAGGAATGTCTGTGCAATCTGTGCAGGGCACTGCATTTTTGAGCATCCCTTAAAAAATAGAAAATGAAAACCAGTCCACATGTTGTTTGTACATGTTTCATGCATGTGTTTTATGTTACAAACAGCATGTATTTGGGTACAACTAAACTTGATCTATCCTGAACAGCTCAGCAGTGAGTCGAACAATCTATCAGATTGATCCGTATACAGAGTTTGGCTTTACCAAAGGATCTACTGTAAAACTATAGCATACACAGTAAAGATAGTGGCACTTGAAGGTCTGTTACAAGCTTCTGGTGCGTCAGATGTCTATGTTTAAGCAGAGCCCTTTATGAGAAGTCAGTCTAACTGCTAGCTTGGCACCAACAAAGCATTAACAATCTCATAGGAGCATAAATTTGTGTTATTGTAGTGATGCTACTCAGGGTATGCCAGAATGTCTGTATAATGAGCGAAGTTCACACAAAGACTTTCTCAAAGGTACATTACAGATTTCTCAAAATGACATAAAAATGACAAAAAGCATTTAAGAAATAATGGCATCACATGGAGATTAAATAATCCTATTGGTCTCTAAAACCTAATGGACATTTTACATCTTTTATTTATATACAAAGTATTTCAAAGCAGGGAGGTAGGATAATATTGGTCACTGATATATTAATTGGCAATAAATTGAAAAATAATTATTATACTTATGATTGAAATTTGGACTGATATTACAAAAGAAATATCGAGATATTTTTAATGCCTTATATCATCATTAGAGAATGATAAGCTTGAGAATAGTTGTATTTATTAACATACAGTTACTAACATAACAGTTAATAACATAACATACAGCTGGTGGCCTAGTGGTTAAGGCATTCGCCATGTGATCAGAAAGTCCAGGTTCAATTCTCAACTACTCGGCACCTCTGAGGTACCCTGAACAAGGTACCGTCCCCACGCACTGCTTCCCGGGCGCTGTGTTCGGAGCTGCCCCCTGCTTCATTTAGTGAATGGGTTAAATGCAGAGGAAGTGTTTCGTGCTGTTCACACTGTGTGCTGGGTTGTGTTCATGTATGACCAGATTGTCATTTTCACTGTTATTAATAGTTTGTGCTAGAAGGTCTGTGGTAAATAGAATAAAACAACTCCATTAAAATGTGCAAAACTAAACAATAAATCATTAATTACAGTACTTTACATTATTGATTGATGATATTTGCCCTGCAGTAGAGTTGCAATGTGTCCAGGGTGTTTCTCTGACTTTCACTTTAGGAGCACTGGGACAGGCTCCAGCACTCCTCGTAATCCTTGTTGGGATAGCCTGTTCCAGTGATAGATGGAAGGATGGATGTCTGGGTTTATGAAATTGGTATTAGTGTTAATTATATGTTATGGAACTGGGCTCAGTACATTATTTTTGATTTTTTAAATGTTGTACACAATAGGTTATTGTTCGATTAAGACCAGTTTTAGGGATTGGGCTAAAAAAACATTTGGTTAATGATAAAATAACACCATTGCTCATACCAACAGCATATATTATGTTGGATTATATTATATTATACTATTTCTATGTAGTAAGTGTGAGTATGGTCAGCACATCAAGTAATTTAACCACACTTTGATTAAATTTTAATTTGCTTTTATTGAGCTTTCTGAAGGAAAGGAGTCCATAAATAATGCAAACGTAAATAGTAAAAGCTCTGGCGTCTGAACTATGATGAGAACTGAAATATATGTAATTTCCATCCATCACTACTAACCTACATTTAAAAGCAATGTGTGGCTTCTCAGGTTCGCTTTTACACATCTGCAATTTCCCTCCTATTGTGATGCAGGTTTCCTCCTATTGTGAATAAATGTGATCTTATGAATCTAGTCATAGTCATAATTATAGTTATATAAACTCATAATTACATTTTACATATTTTATATAAATAAAATAAAATACATTTTTATAATAAAATTATTTAAAAAAGAACTAATTCTGTAACTAAAATGATATTGTAGAATGACTGTTGGGAGTAGTCATTGGACCATTGTGCTGTTTAACTGTTTATACACTGGCCGATTTCTAGAACACACTTTTTTGTCACTTTTCAGACACTTTTTAGAGGCTTATTGTCTGCTGTTAACAAAGCATTGTAACTTAAACCATGGTAAAGCTTTATTTTGTTTTTAATGACGAGTGCCAGACTACTAATATGAAATTACAAAAGAATAGAAATCATCAAGCAGCTGTGAAACCAAGAGTGAAGGAAAAATTGGCACATCAGCCAAGCTAGAGGTTCCAGACAGCTACATTTTCACTACTGTTTTTGAACATTTCTTTGAAAAACTGAAGAAAGAGCGATTAAGAGATGACCAATGTTTATGAAAAGGGAAGTAGCAAAACACAGTTTGGTTTGTTTGTGTAACTGAGGGGGTAAGAATAAATAGGAAAACACTGAGATAAATGCCTAACCAATAATTTATCTAATTGATTAGTTTACTGATATTGGCTGTGAAATGTATCTTAAATTGAAAGAACTCGCCAAGCCATTGATACGGAATGAGATTTATGAATCAGTTATTTTACTTTGGATCTTAGAAAACACTAAAAAAGCGTAAAAATGTGTAGTGTGAGAAGCCCAGTCACATTTGCGTGAGTGTGGAGGTGTGAGGCAGGGGTGTGTGTGAAACTGTAAAAAATGATTTCCACATGGAATTGACTTACATTGTAAATAGTTGTACTTTATTCAATATCTTAAAATTATTTTTAACATAAATGATTATAATACTAATGTGCATGTGTAATGAACTGATTCAATTTCAGTGACTGGCCTTAGCAATGTATCATGGTGTGATTTAGTCCTTTTTCTGTGTGTAATATTAGCTCTTTCTAACAAACGTAAGGTGGTTTGGTTGGTCAGGCTTGTTAAAGAAGAAAGACGTTTTGTTGGTCCGAACACTGACATGGAGGGAAAGTCGCTGTTTACTTTTCTGCAGCTTCATAATTGACTTAAGTGTGATTCCAGGTGTTTCAAGAGTCACGATTTAAGAGAGTTTATTGTCAAATGTGGTCAAAGTTGACATAGGTCAGGTATCCTTGTATTGTTTGTGACTATTGTATCCTTTGTTTTATGGAAAAGCTTTGCCACTGTCAGTCATAATTTTGTCTTTCACTGCTTCCTCATATAACCACAAGTCTATAGATAATCTGCTGCCCTTGTTAGGTTGAATCATAAACTCAGATCTAGCTTGGCTGCTCTGGCATTTTTGAAAATGTTAATGAAAAATTAAAGGAAGTATTTTTGTTCTTTTTGTCATCCACATTATCTGTAATGTCAAATAATATTTTCAGTCAAACTTACAATATGAAAACACAATTGTAACAAGGTTAGAGTTAGAATACAGTGTTTTAAATTAAAATCTTGGGGGGGATCTGGTAGCCATTTGGCCTGCGACCAGAAAGTAGGTTCAATCCCCAAGACCGCTAGGCACTGCTGAGGTACCCTGAGCAAGTTACCGTCCTCACACACTGCTGCCTGGGCGCTGTGTTCCTGGCTACTCCCTGCTTCACTTGGTGAATGGGTTAAATGCAGAGGGTGAGTTTCGTGCTATGGTGTGTTCATGTATGACAAATGGTCACTCTCACGTTTCGCATTTTCTTGAATTACGTGATTGGCTTGATTCATCCAAACACCGACTGAAACACTCATCGAGAGCAGTGATAGGTCAAAATGCTAACAGCACACAGAAAAATACTGCGTTTGGTTAGAGAGCCTTTTTTTAAAAATTGTAGCCTCTTATTGTTATTGCAGTAGCTAATATTGTATTGCAGCAGTTAATAGGTGACAAACCGTGTAGCCTTTTAACCTGGTTATTTCGGCAGAAGGGTCCTGCCACTCAGATGAATCATTTATGAGTTTCTCCCATCTGCAGCAGGCCTGTTGGATCAGGGTGACGTTAGAGGAGATCAATGGTGAGAAAAGTGTGAAACCTCAGCCCCTCCTGGCAAAAGGCATAGTTTTAAAATGTCTATAAAATTGATTTGTGATGTGGTTTAATGTTCATATAGATGCTTAATAGCAGCCAGGATTGTTTTTTAAAACATTTATTACTAGGTATAAAATTGGTCGGTCAGTGTTGGTTTAATGGCATTGATTTAAACATTTTAAATCACTTTTAAAGATCTCATATCATATTGATGTCTGTTTTAATTGATGTATTATATGGACACTGTTTAGTCCATGAATGCAAATTTAGCTGCAAAAACAGGTGCTATTTAGTGATGTCACAAACACAATGCATTCACAGATATCATCCAGCTAATCAGAACAGAGGTCATTTACATGTATTGGTCTCATGGCTATTGTTAGAAACTTTTCATGTGAGTTGAGTGAATGCATGAAACACACTCACACGTTTTTAGTATTCTATTCTTACATTATTGTCTCCACATATTAAATGTATTTTTAAACATGAATTTAACACAACTGATTTTACCTACCTCATATTTTGTAGCCTGTATCCTAAATTGCAGCCAAGAAATACATTCTGACCTTCTGTCAACATTTACTATTTAGTATTTATGTTTTGTATATTATATTTATTATTAGTTTACCATATTCTTAAGTGGCAATCAGTAATTCTTTAGTATATCTGTTACATGATCTGAGTGGCCTGCAGCACCATGCTTTTTCTAAAGAAGCATGTAAGGTTTTATTATTATGACAGTGTTAATGCTTGGTGCTGTTATATATAAATGCATTATCTTAAACAGTACGCTCGGTGGTTTGCGGCATGCAAGCAGCCTCTGACTGCGCACAAAATTAGATTATACATGTACAGATCCCATTAGTGGGAAACCCAATTAACAGCCTGCTTGCTTTTATTGGATGTGCAGCAGCAGGGGAAGAACGGTTGTGTATTTCCTCCTCAGATCAATATGGGAAAGGCCCTCCACAGGGAAGTGTGCAGATGCGAACGATTCGAACAGAGTAATGGACAGCACAATTGAGAGGGGGGTCACCATAGTTTAGAGCAAATAATGGGTGCTTTGCTTTTAGCCACTGCTTAACAAACAACATGCCTAAATCATACAGTAGCATTTAAAAACGAGGATGTTTTATGGTAAATGTTAATAATTTACAGTCGTGTGATGTGCTTTTATAGATTAGATTAGATTAGATTAGATTCAACTTTGTCATTACACATGTACAAGTACAAGGCAACGAAATGCAGTTTAGGTCTAACCAGAAGTGCAATAAGCGGCAATTATAGCCACTTTAGATGGTTTATCAAGTTCGTATTTTATTGATCGCCATGTGAGAGTCCCTAGTTTGATACCATTGGTGTTAAAATGACTGTTTTATAAAAGAGAGTGTACATCCTTGCATTGTAAAACAATGCCTTACATTAACTATTGTTGATTTGTCAATGCCATGCATGTTGCACCTGTAATGATAAAAAAAGCTGGACTGAGTAGAACAAGATGTGCTCTGGGAGCCAAATGCGCTACATCTAGTTGTCAAAATTAGATCCAAACACGTCCAAGTGGCACAACTGCCTTAAGTTTCCATCTTGTCATTGATAGAGAGTATGATCTCTAGTGTTGCCACAGTCGTCCCTGCCCAGAGGTACAAGAGATCTGGATGGGTGCGATGGCCTGTCCTCTTGCCCCACCCATTTGCATGGTTTTAGCCCTTGCGTCTGTTTGCAGACGTAACAGAATTAGCCGGTGTGCTCCTTCAAGCACATTGATCTTTCTAATGATGTTGTGTTAGCAGCTGGTCATCTGATTGGGGTCCTAGCTAATGGGTCGAATTGGCCATGAATGCCCAATTCTAAAAAAGCAAACTAAACAAATTGTTCTGTTCAGTTCATCTTCATCATTATCATAAAGATGTACTATATTTGTGCTGATGCAACATGCATGGCATTCACAAATCAACATTGTTAGGGCAGTTACATTGTACATAAGTACTTTCCAATGAAATGCAGTACACCCTCTGTTATATATGTAGTCATCATAAACAAGTCACTGACATAAGGCCTGTACCACCCATTGACTGAAAGGAGTGCAGGCAGGATATTAGTAATGCTGCATGCGGTAGTAATATTGTGCTGGAGAGGAGCCATGGGTGAGTCCAGTGTAATATCCGCTTCCCCTTTTCAGCAGCTCCCCCGCCTGGCAGAAATGTGCAATAGGTGGAAAAATGGCAGGGCAGGGGACACCGAGGCCTCTGTTAACGCTTTCGCTTTCTATAGAAAGAAAACACTGCTGCTGAAATGGGTTGTTTTTTAGCTCCTTAAACTCATAATTTTCTGAAACTGTTATAAATACATATGTTACACATATGCACCAATCGGTCATAACATTAGAACTACCTGCCTAATATTGAGTACCCCACATCCCACCCCCCCTTCTGTCAAAGCTGTTTGATGGGGCCTCCATGGATCAGACTAGCTTGTCCAGCAAATCCTGTAGTTGCTTGTATAAATTCCCATAGTGCATCTTTGTGCATCTCGTGAGTGACCAGCATACACCAACTTTCCACACTGTATAAAAACAATGCGATTTGTCAGACACTGGAAACCTTCAGGGTATAGTTCTGATGCGCACATGCCCATTATAAGTGGTTTTGGCAGTGGACAGATGCTCCGAACAGTCCTTGGCTAGGCAGCCCCATACACAGCAGCCCCATACACTTTTCTATCATAGTCAGCATTTTTCAGCAACTTGTGCTTCAGTAGTTTTTTTCTGGGATCGGTGGCAAGCCTTCACTTCCTATGAGCATCAAGTCAAGTAGGCTTCAGTCATATACACACATTGCACAGTAAAACAAAACAATGTGCCTCCAGGACTATGGTGCAACGCAAGAACAGAACTAAGACCACAAGACCACAAGTGCAGACAGGACGAAAACACGAGCAACAAAACAACCGGACAAGCCAACATTTAATACAATCACCAATAACCACAGTCTGGATGACTACAGTGTTATTTACATTTACATTTATGGCATTTAGCTGACACTCTTATCCAGAGCGACGTACATCAGTGCTTAAGAATTCCATGA
>JBBPDH010000130.1:11072890-11083645 GCA_037974565.1 Clupeocharax schoutedeni
GTGTGTGTGTGTGTGTGTGTGTGTGTGTGTGTGTGTGTGTGTGTGTGTGTGTGTGTGTGTGTGTGTGTGTGTGGAGGAGCGGGTTACTGTAGTTCTGGTTACTCAAGGGTACTCAAGACCCTGTCACTGGTTCATCTGTTCTTGGATCATGTAGGTATTAACCACTGCGTACTGGGAACCCCTCACAAGACCTGTTGTTTTGAAACTTTCAAACCGGATCCTTTTTTTTTGTTCAGATCCATTTTTCCTGTTTCCAACACATCAACATGTTGGCTAATATGCCCATCCCTTGACTGGTGCTATTCTAACAAGATAATCAATGTTACTCACTTCCCCTGGTAGTGGTTTTCATTGATTTGGATATTTCTTTATAAGGTTTATTCTATCGATTTGACGTTGAAACTTGTTTTTTCGTCCAAAGTTTGAGTGTGCTTAAGCAATAGTGACTTTAATAATGTTTATTATTAATTCGTTTATTAGTGTCTCCTGTATTATATGTGAGTTTAATGGTCATTTTTTATCAAAAACATCTACCATATGGGTGCCTTTTGGAAGCTTACAAGAGCTGATTGTAGTCCCATCTGTTGCTGCACAGTTTATCAGCCCCTTGCTCCCCCCACCCAATTCATCATGCGGACCACTGCAGTTCCACCTCTGACTGGATATTGTTTGTGTGGTGCCCAGCAGTGACACTGACATGGTAACTGAGTGTATACACAACTTTCTAAAGTGAATGTTTTTTGTTGTGTTGCAGCTGCGTTGATGTGGATGAGGATGATGCACCAGACATTGACATCTATCACTGTCCCAACTGCGAGAAAACACACGGCAAATCCACCCGTGAGTACCTGCATAATTAAAACCCACTGGTTTAATAAGGGCATAAATAATTCACGATATATCTTGAAGTGTTCTTTGATTCTAGAGCTTACAATGTATGAATGATTTAGAGCAACAGTCTCAAAGTACTGGCCTATGGGAATTTGGGGGTAGACAGCTGTGTATGGCCTCTCACATCTCTAGGATTTGTCTTTAAATCTGACAAATTATTTTCATAAGCTATATAAAATCAGATTAGGCTGATGCTGTTGAAAGCAATAAGATAGCACTGCCTAGAGTAACCAAATTGAGAAGACATGGTTGTAATTTAACTCTAACTTACTTAGACCAGTAGCTAAATAGATTTACTTTTGAGGATGTATTCATAGCAGCAGAAACAGCCTGTCAAAATTAAAATATTATCAAACCATTCCACAAAGAACATAATACACAATAACCATTCGCCACTAGTAAATTATATTTGTTTTGTTACTTTTCGTATTTAGACTAAATATTTATAAAACCCTTTATTTATACAAGAACTAGTACTAGTAGTAATCAAATACTAATATAATTCACCGAAGAATCAGTACAAACATTTTCACTTGACATCCCCATTATTAGTAGTAGTGGTTGGTATTTATAGTTTGTGATGAATAAATAGTTTAGAATAAACATCAAGATCCAGTAAAGTACGGGTGTAACAGTAAATAAAAAGATAATGAAGATAATGATAAAGGAGTTATAATCATGAATAATAGAGAGGAGAAGAGCAAATGTCAGAAATAGCCCCATTTTGGCATTGAACTTAATTGGTTAATGTGTTCTTTTTATACTGACGTATGTTTGTTGTTTTCTGTGCGGAAAGTCTAGCTGATTTTAAATTCAGAGAACACATCAATGGAACAGCATAGCCATACTCACTGACTTTAACTGAGTCACTGTTCTCTGCCTGGTCATGTCATGCAGTGAAAAAGAAAAAGAACTGGAATAAACACGACACGGGACAAAGTGGGGACGTCAAACCGGTTCAGAATGGAAGCCAGGTTTTCATAAAGGAGCTCCGGAGCCGCACATTCCCCAGGTACATCTGCGTTCACGTTTATTTGAAGAGCCATATCAGTGGAAAATCAGTTTCTCTTCTATTTTGAAGTAGAGGTTTGATGTTGGATGTGTGCCCTATTAACAATGCCAAACATTCTGCTCTCTTCCCAGTCAGCATGGTCCATATATGGAAACTAAGATGCAAAAGCAACCATTTAATGTACAGTAATCACCCAGTTTTGCGCAGATCAAGAGTCGCGGATTTAGTCATACGCAGAAATTTCTTTTTACACATAAATCGCCACAATAACACGGAAACTGCAAATATTCGCCGCAATAAATATATATTTTTGGATGTTTTCACACAAGGTGAACCGTTCACCTCACTGCAGTGTCCCAATACTTTTGTCTTGCAACATTCCGAGTTGCATATTTGGATGGGGAAAGCACTCAGACGCTTTAAACTCCACAGTTCGGTAGATCTCCAGGAGAGTTTCCAGCGAGCCCTCATTTTTATTTTTAGATAGAGTAAGTCAGGCTTTATTCTCCGAAAACCGTTCACCATGCCGCGGTGTCCCAAAACTTCTAGGGAATTTAAAAGGCGATTACAGGTTTACCTTTACATTTTCTTTAAGGGTAATGCATTAAACTTTTAGGCATTTTTTTAACAAAAAAACACAACAATGAGGTTTTTCACTGGCGAAAAGTGGGGGGTTACTGTATTTACATTTATCTACCTAATCGGCCTACAGTACTTTCACCCATTCACTCTAAAGTTAAAGGGAGTCTTAAGCCCTGTCTTCAGCGAGCAGAAACATGTGTGTGTGTGTGTGTGTGTGTGTGTGTGTGTGTTTTATTTATATACATATTAAAATTGTGATTTTTCATCACGATTAATCACATTGTTATATGCAAAATTCATTAATAAATTAGAAGTAGTGTATTGTGCACTTTTATTTTAAAATTACTGCTATATGAGCAAAAGCACAATAACACAAAAACACAATAACAGCAGTGTTCCCTTTAACACAGTCACACAGCTGCAGTACAAATACATTATGTTTAAAATACATAAATTTTCAAGTCTGCAGTATAAAACTTAAACATGATTGTAATCAAATCAAATATAAAACCAAAGATGATTGGCAACTGCAGGGCATTCACGTTTTATCTAGTTTTTTTTTATAGGAAAACAAGTTACTCTTAAAAGAAATTGTTTATGTAAAATGACTTCAGAATGTTTTTGAAACATTCTGAAACCACACAAATGTCATGAATAAAATACAAGAAAAGTGTAGATCTTTGAAAGTTTTAATATGATAATTGATCTGTGACAACTTTTGTGGTTAGTGGTCTAGTGGTAAGAGCATTTGAATCCCAAGACTGCTAAGCACCTCTGAGGTACCCTTGATCAACATACCGTCCCCACACTCTGCTCCCCGGGCGCTGTGTTCCTGGCTGCCCTCTGCTTCACTTGGTGAATGGGTTAAACAGAAAGGAAGAATTTCGTGCAGTTCACACTGTGCACTGTGGTGTGTTCACTTATGACAGAATCGTCACTTTCTCTTATCATTTTGTGACTATACTGCTGCATATTATGCTGTGCTGTGCCTCACAATAGATACAAAAGGACTGGTCGGCACTTTGTGTTACATGATTAAAGACAGGCCTTTATTTCTGAACATAATTGACTATGTTTGTTGGTCTCTATAAATAGCAAGTTGTGTCCAAACACCCACAGAAACATTGAAAAGTTTGTTCGGAATACTCACAGCACAGCATTTTTTGAATATGTCAGTAGATGGCGCTCTCTAGTCATTTTTGTAGAGACCCTAAACATGGTTAACCCCTTACCCCGTCAAGTCTAGGGCTTGGAACCCAGGCAGGAATTAATTCTGATGTTGGACTACACAGCGTTTTCTACTGAAAAGTACAAGGTAGTCCAGGGCTAGAGGCTTAATTTCTGATCAGAAACTGATATTTTGGTCTGTTTTTTTCATTTCATTATTATCCTTAAGGGGATATTATTGTAGCACTTGCATATTAACTTATCAGGTTTTCTGTTGAAGCGATTGTTTTTGATGTTCAAACATATTCATTTTAGAAGTGATATTACTATGAAATGAATGTATTAGTGATGTCACTGCAAGAGGCAGAAATTAAGGTGTGAACGTCCTAATTAGTTTCCCATGCACTGTGTGAAGCTCTATGCTCGTGACCAGTCATTGTGTTATTCCTTGTAGCTCAGAGGATGTGGTGGTCAAGCTCAGTGGGTGTCAGCTGACCATGGACTACCTGGAGGAGAATGGCTTTAATGAACCCATACTGATCCAGAAGAAGGAGGGGTTGGGGATGACCATGCCTGCGCCCACCTTCTATGTCAGCGATGTTGAAAACTATGTTGGTAAGAAAACATTAATCGCTCATGCATTAACATCACTTAAGAGAGCTACAGCACAAAACAGCCCCACAGGAACTTTACCATGATTTGAGTAGCTGGGGGGCTGATTTCTGTTGTTCCATTGCTATTGCAGATGTTCAGTCAATGTATAAACTCCATAGAAGTGCTTTGCAAAACTAACGATATGCTTTGGGACACATAAGCCTGAGCAGGGGCGCAACTACTCACTTTTTCAGGGGTATGCAACAACAATTTTGGCGCTCCCCACCCCTATTGGGGTGAATAAGCACTGTGAAAAGTAAAGGAGCACATCACAGCAGCATCGCTTGTCATAACATCTACTGCCAGTGGCCAGGCCCTACGTTTCTTAAATATTTTAAACAGGATATTTAGAACATAGTCATGATTTAAAAGCACGAGAACAGTTTTAAAACTAAATAAATGCCAATGATATTTTTTCTTTCCCTCCCTTGTTTTGGCTCCCCCACCTGGCGGTGCGCCCATATGCACCGCATATACTGCATACCCCATTTTTGCGCCACTGAGTCTGAGGTTACCAAGTGTCAGCTGGGCATTAGGCTGTGGAGCAGTGGAACTGTGATCCCTGGAGTTGTGGAACTCTATCCAATATTCTTGGATTGAGTTGGAGTGAGTTTTGTAGAGTCAAAATAACATTTTATTGAATATAAATATGCAAGGAACATTTCCAGTTTTCAATTTCTGCTCATTTAGTACATTTAACATACTGATAAAAGTTAAGGTATAACATGGGATGTTTCTTTTTTTCAGTATAAATGTAAATTCTATGTAAATTCTGGAAATAGATTGTAATTTTGAAGATGCATGTTCTCTATAGAGAATTTTTGAATATGACTGTTTACACAGAAAAGTGTTTGCAGATTGAAGTAGTCTTTGTGTTTTCCTACTTGTTGGATAAGTGATGAGTGATTGATATTAATGGGTCAGCTGTGCATTATTAATAGTACTTTTTTGTGTGTGCTCAGCAGAAAGATTTGTTTTTTCAACATAAAGTTTGTAGAGCAGGACACTGTGTGTGGGTTGCTCCACATGCAATAATGAAAAGAAAGAGCACTTGAGAGAGTGATAAAGCTCCATGGTGCTCTTCTGCTTGAATATAGTCAAATCCTCACAACAGTCTGCTATAAAGACTTCTCAGATTTCATTTTCATACAAACCTTTTGTCAAATAAGCTTGACTTTTGTGCAAAAAATAATAACTAAAGTCCTGTCTATTTAACAATCTCAGATTTGAATGCGGCACCTGCTTTACTTGTGTATACATGCCCTGCGGGAAAGTAGATTAATAAATAGGATCACATTACAGCCATCTCTGTATCGATTTATGTACAAGTTTATTCACAGTAAATTACTATATTGATATTTTAAACACAAGCCCAGTCACTGTAGATTGCTTGTTTGTGTTAACATTGTTGAAATTGAAACTGCTCTTGATATTGATGTTAACACTAACAAGCAACTGAGCCTGTTTACTGAGCTGAGTGTTTACAAAACTGAAAGTGCTGATTAGCCTAAAAGTGCTCACTGCTTCATGTAGTAAAATAACTTTTACGTGGAAACAATTGGAAAGCCCCGTCTATCTAGACAAAGTAGCATTTGTTTGGTGTATATAAGATTAGTGTATTTTGCTCTTTTGTCATATCCCAGAGTGGAGGTGCCCTCTTAGGGTTTCGCTAGAGGGCGCCTCAACACACTCAAGGATCCTTTAAAAGTCATCGTTAACAATAATAAGTAGTAATCAGTGTGGTCCGTTTGTAAATGCTGCATTTTCCAGCACTTTCCATGTTAACTGGTTTCATTTTTTCATTTTCCAGGACCTGATGTTCCTGTGGATGTTGTCGATGTTACAAAACAGACTGACAGCAAAATGAAGCTAAAGGAATTTGTGGATTTTTACTACAGCACAAACAGAAAGAAAGTATTAAACGTGATCAATCTGGAGTTTTCCGACACAAGGTGAGCATTACAGGTTCTTTATAGATATAGTTTATATATATATACACACACACATATATATATATAGTGAGAGTGAGAGAGAGAGAGAGAGAGAGAGAGAGAGAAAACGTGGCTTGGGATGTAATTGTCCATAATGACCAATATTGTGGACATTTTTCTTTTCAATCAATTAATGAAAAAAAAAGCTATATAAAGATATAGATAATAGATATATAAAGATAAGCGACAAATATGTATATATAATTGAAATATATTTGTAAGCAGGATAAAAAATATAAATGACATGAATATTTTTGTATACCTACGCAGAATGGATAGTATTGTGGAGAGTCCGCAGATCGTGAGGAGGCTATCGTGGGTGGAGAATTACTGGCCAGATGACGCTCTGCTGGGGAAGCCCAAAGTAACCAAATACTGTCTGATCTGCGTGAAGGACAGCTACACAGACTTCCACATCGAGTGTGGCGGTGCATCCGTCTGGTACCATGTCCTAAAGGTGAATTTCTGAAAGAACTTTCAAACTGCTTTTGCCCAAAATATAGTTTTTGACATAGACATATAACTGTGCTGAAAACCTTTGCTTAATTCAGAAATGTTTTTTTAATACATTTTTGTCCTCACTTTTACATTTGTTTCTGAGATTGGTTTTGGCTAATGCCCTACACTGCCATGGCTCCCCGTCACATGAAACATTTTTTGAACACAATGACATTGGACATTGGATTCTCAGCCCACTGTTTAGCCCTTTGTGTTGCTTTAAAGTGTTTTTATCCACTTGTTTTTTTTTTCAGGTTTAAGCTTCTATGGCATTCATTTATGACATGGTTTAATTGTAATTTTACAGTAAACCCTTCAGTAAAATGTTGAATCTCCTTAGAGTGTAATTTGCTAAATTTATCAGACCAGACATTTGTGAGTGTCCCAGTTATTTTTCTCAATTTTAAAACACAGACAAGACACAAGTACATGTGCGTTGGTTGCCATGTGTAGTCTTTGTGGTGTCTTTAAGTACAATATTTGACTGAAAATGGTGATGGTGAGCTGACTGGAAGGCAATCAATAGTCTCGGCAGGAGCTAGATGCCAGCTTTGTGTGTTACAGTGAAGTTATAGTTAGTAGGTTTGAGAATACCGAAACAACTCAACACAGTCTGAAGCATGTATCATAGGCTGTCCCTTTAAAAGAGATGCATTATGTTTTCTTCTGCCCAAACTTCAACCACATTCACATGCGAACTAAAGCAGACGGTCTTTACCACTCTGTTATGTCTGTGTTAAGGAGTCGTTCCCACAGCATGCACTTTTGGTCACTTTCAGCCCTGCTGACCCCCACTTGTTTTGCTGTGAGGTTTAAAACACTTTCTGTGACGACCCTCACGTGAGCAACATATTAATTCCTATCCAACACTTTCTCTGTCAGAATGAGAAAATTACTAAGCTGTTTCTTTAGTTTGACTTTTAGCCATGACTCATTAAGTGATTCAAAGATTCCTGTGCAAGATGTTTTTATAGAAACGTGAACGAAAAGCCTGTCACTCATTTCTTCCACGGATTTGATGCTGTAATGTGCAGTCGAACTGGCCACTGTAAACGTTCTGCTTTCCTTTAACACCTATTGCAGCAACAGAAACACTCAATTTTGCCAGCCAGTGGGTTGAAGGAAATTCGGAAATCATTATTTTGGAAATAAATGGTCAGAATTAAGAAACTGCCAGTAAAAAAAGTGTTAGACTGCATTTTTTGACAGAACACATAGCAGACGTGTAAGATGCCTTGTGTAGCCTCCGGTTACAGAGGAGGCAACTCCCAAACTGAAGGAAAACATGGAAAGGAAACACCATCATGAAGTATTTTAATAGAGCGCCGGGCCACCACAGGGCTTTGGCAGAATTTCTGTGGTGCTCTACTGGAGGGATGAAATACTAAATTCCATTATTCTCTGTTTTCCTTTTGGTGAAGTAAACGTCTGTTCTGAGTGGCCACTCCAAAATCTCCCATAACAGGTCATTTAGGTTGAGATTTGGTAAAGCTTATACAACACCCCCACCCCAGCTGACAATGAGCAAACTACATGCCTACACAGACTGCACTCAGTTTTATAGAGTGCATTATATACAGTAGCAGAAACCACTTAGGTGAGCCTATTTGAGACAGAAACAAGTCGTTACAAGTCCTAAATTTCACTTCAGCACAATTAATCCTATTTCAATTCGAAACACAAAACATATTGCTAACAACAATAATCATGTTAAATAATATAATAAACCTCAGCCTTGTTGCTTAAGTGCAATATCCTACAAACAGCATAATGTCTTGGCTGAGCAATTACATTTGGTGTAAGGGGGAAAGTTGTTACATTTTTCATTATAGCATTAACTCCTGTGAAGAAATACCTTTGCCCAGGATACTTAGCACCTCTTATGCTAAAGTGTTTCTTTGGCTTTGGATGCCCATGTATTAAACGGTAGAGCTTTGGCCTGAATCAAAGTATAGCACCTCTTTCTCCAGAGTGCTGAAGGTCTATCAGTACAAGTCTTGCCAGAGTGTAAGTAACCTGTATTGTATTATTTTTATATTTTTAGGGGGAGAAGATTTTTTTCCTGATTAAACCCACCTCGGCCAACCTGTCTCTGTTTGAGCGCTGGAGATCCTCCTCCAATCACTCGGAAATGTTCTTCGCTGACCAAGTTGACAAATGCTATAAGTGCACACTAAAGCAGGGCCAAACACTCTTCATCCCATCAGGTAAGGAGTCTTGTGTGTATGCTTATAATTCTGAGGTTTTTGTATCACACAGGACCAAAATTACAATTAATTAGAGAGACATGAGGCAGAGTAAAGGTTACTGGGCTTCAGAGTTCTCTGACTTTTTCAAGAAGCCCTTATTATGGTGCTTTTTCGACAGTCCATTTCAACTCTGGGACTGGGATAGAATGTATGATTTATAATTTAAAGATGCATTCATTCTTGGGCTGCTTTGAATACTCTAAAATAGTTTAGTTCATTCCAAGATTTTGGTAACTGCATATGTTCTTTATGTTTCATTTTATAATAATATTCATTATTTTAAAAACATTTGATCTTCATATAAAAACAGCTGTATTCCTAAGATGCTGATGTGCTCTGGCATTTGCAGGTTGGATTAATGCAGTGCTGACGCCAGTGGACTGCCTGGCTTTCTCTGGCCACTTTGTCCACAACCTGAGTGTGGAGATGCAGATGAGGTCAGTGTGTTTTCAGCGAATAAAAAAAAGAATTGATACACTGGTCTGAAAGTGACAAATCAGCTGATGTGTTTATCTTTTATCTTATAAATGATAATAATAATAATATTCGGTGTGTGCATCTTGTTTGGCAATAACATATTCAAGTTAACATTTTTGCATATTTTCATATTGGATATCTGTTGGTATTTCAAGGATGTTCCTAAAATGACTCTTAAAAATATATATTTATGTTTGATAATTCTAAATATTTTCCTTTACTGTAACTGAAAATATATCCAGTATTAATTGTCAGCTACACAAATGTCATATGTTGCTATAGATGCCACAATTGTTGCCTCTTAGCATATAGTCTGGCTTGTAAAAAAGGCAAGGCATCCAAATACTAAATAAAGATCATATCCGTGAGTTTGATATTGTTTGTGCCAATGCTATTTTATTGATTACTTTTTTAGAAACATTCATGTTATAAATGTAAAGAGCTTGAGTGTTAAGGGTCTTGCTGCTATACCACCAACGATCAAATCAGATGGTGGTGAGGTCTGAGATGTACTCCTGTATTCAGCAGTATCACATATTGTAGATAATCCCTTGGCTAGGGTGGGCACTATGTCATGCTGGAAAACATTTCTATAGATTTTCTGGGTCTTATTGCTTCTTTATGCAACTTGCAATGGGATACAGACTAATGACTTATTTTATCGCCGAAGCATTCAGGCATCAAACCTCATTCTATTCTCAGCCGCTGCCCGTGTAACGCTGGAATAAAGAAGTCAAAGTCAAGGGCATCTGCTCTGGCAGGCTCAAGTGCTTCTCACATCTGTGTGCTGGTGGCTTTCTTTCTGAGTGCACTTTTCATTAATCCACATTGTGAAGGCCCATTTGCTTCTCTCCACTCAGGGCATATGAAGTGGAAAAAAGGCTGAAAGTCGCCAGTCTCACTCCGTTCCCCAACTTTGAGACGGCCTGCTGGTACACGGGGAGGCATTACCTGGAGAGATTTAAAAGTGAGTATCTCGCTCACTCGCATTAACAACAAGATCTGACCAGCAGTTTTAGTTTTAAGTAATACTTTGGCAAAAATCTGATATATTCAATAGTTGAACAGTTTCGATACATTTTGGCTTCCAATTTTGTCTAAGGCAGCTTATCATGGTGGTCACTTTCTGTTGACAGATTTTGTAAACAAGAACTGATGAACTGTGTATTTGTTAAAATGGTCAGTAAGTGTAGATACAAGGAATGAATTATAACCGGCCATCTCAGTGGTGAGC
>JBBPDH010000130.1:11103579-11120081 GCA_037974565.1 Clupeocharax schoutedeni
TGACATATGATAGTGGCAGCTCTACAGCTAATTTTCTTTAATATAAAGCTTTTTTTTTCATAACAAATTTTCTTTACAAATTTAAATAAATAAACCTCCCAAAAAAGATTTGAAATCGGCAATACTTGTGAGTGATTGGCCGATCACCAATCAGGCCGATCAGGCCAAAGATCGTCCGTTTCCGATCACTGGCCGATCGATTGGTGCATCCCTAGTAATAAAAAACTGTGTTAATATGTGATAAAATAATTGTTGGTGTTTATTAAATAGCACAGTAACTTGCCCAGCCCTAATTATAATCAGTTTCAATAAATACAAACCAAATGAGTTGAAGGGTTACATGAGAATCTACAAGCTGTCTGGTTAGGTCTAAACATAAATGATATGCAAATTTCTTGTTTATTCTGTTTCTCAGCGCGAGTTGGGCCCTCTGTTCCACGGCACGAAAGACCAGCACGTGAGGGAGCGCGAGTTGCATCCATAGAGACGGGGCTTGCTGCCGCCGCCGCAAAACTCTCCCACCAGGTTCCACACTCTCACACATTACACAGTTCTCTGGATTGCCAATCAGAGTTGGCTACAATGGCCAATTTATTTTGATAAATTCTACCAGTGCTGTGATTTAATGGTGTACATAAGGAGATGTGTTTGTTTTTTTTACCCATTGTTTCTGCATTTATATATTTATTTATTTATTTACTCTTGCAGCTTTGACTGATGAGAAACTAATTGGGCATGGCTTCTTAGCCATGTTTGTTGTTAAGATATCATATTTTTTTATGTTGTGTAATGAGCACCAAGCAACACTCTTCCGTAGCTCGCTAGTCATGCTTTCAATGTCTAATGACAATTTCCACAAGTTCTTTCTCTGGGGTTCTGTACGGGTAAAATCTGAATATTAAATTATTGTTTTTTAGCAATTATTATATCAATACAGCACTGTCACGTATTTATATTTAATATTATTATTATCGTTTATTTAATATTACCATTGATTATTTTATAATTTAAAATATTTATTTGATCATTTTGTATAGCCGTCTAATCTGATAATGATGAGATCAAGAACGTAGTGCAAGACCTCGTTTTTCACAGTGGAAATTGTAATTAGAGTTGAAGACTGAAATGAGATTAATTGAGTTCTATATTTAATAATTTATGTGAGAAATAAGTTGCGTATCGTTTACTATGGTTTCGTTACTGTTTGCAAATAATTGGTGCATTCATGCATTCTTCATTGTTCTACACCGTTTAGTCGAACTACTGTTTAGTCCTATTACAAAGGTGCACTTGTACATCTGATATATTTGTAAAGACTACCCTGTTAACGGGGCATGTTTTCTGTAAATATGCAAGATTCTTTGAATGCTTTGTCTGAAGTACATGCACTTTTTTGCATGTGTTAGAATTGTGTTGTATATCATGTATAAATGTGTGTGTTCGATTAACCCGCTCTGTACGAACTTTAAATGTTTGGTGCTTGTTTCTTTTTTTTTTTTTATGTCTGATAAGGAACATCAAGCGACGAATTTAACAGTACGAAATCAGTCTCAGGATGCTGCCCATACTTAATGCAGGATCCAGAACTTGGTGGCATTTTATTTTTTTGGTCCTTAAATGGAGTCAGCCAAACATAGCTCAGTACAAAGAAGTTACAAAGAACATTACAAAGAAGTTTTTGATTGGTTAGTTGAGGTTTAGGGTTAAAGTTGTGTTAAGTAGTTAGTGTTAGGTAAGTATTAGTTTTAGGTTTTGGTTTTTAGGTTAAGTGTGAATGTTACACTTAGGGCAAAGGGAAGGTGAACTTAAGACAGAATGTTAGTTTCAGACAAGATGAGCATCTCTAAATGGTCTCTTATAAACCTTTTACCCAAAACAGTGCACATTATGGTTTTAAAACTGCTCAGTGAAGAGTTAACAGCCCTTAGCGTTTATGTGAAACAAGTACTGATGGGCTAAATTGAGATATTTTATATCTTACAATTTTTTATTGAAAAATTTTATTGAATGATATTGTCACTTTTACCTTTAAATAGCTACTGTTTCTTTGCTTTCCTCTTTTTTTTAAATCTTGTTGTTCTAGAATTAAACCTTTTTAAAACCCAAAGAACGTAGGTCCTGTTGTGAACACCCAAGTGAGGTTAGCAAAGGAGTTAGCTTATGGTTAAGCAATAAACCTAGTGAAACTTTAGCACTATAAAGTAGCTCCTACGATCAGTAAATCTACATTTGATCTTTGTGTCAATGCTACTCTCTGTCCTTGTTACAGGAAGAGCAGCAGAAGACAAAAAAGAAGAAAAAGAGCATCAAAAAGAAGCCCATGTCTGTGGAGGAGCCTCAAAAACACTCTCAGGACAGTTCACCAGAGCCCCACCTGGACTCAGAAAGCAACACGGCCGACCATGAGTACAGCACTGGACCGGGCAAGCCTGTGAGTGGTCAGCCCATGGCCCCGGGAGTCTTCCTCAACCAGAAACGGCCCTCCACATCATCTCCCAACAATAACTCAGCCCAGCCAGCCAAGGTGGAACGCGGAAACTCGGCAGATGCTAAAAGTGAGTTACAGAATTTCACTGTAATTCAGTAAAATTAATTTTTAAAAAATCCTTGAGCGGTCCAGATAATTAGAATACCTATTCATTTGTTATGCTGGTATTTGTTGCTATATTTGATGTAGTTTGTCAGTTTTAACTCTTAGGTTTTCAATAGAGTTGAAAATTGAACTATATAAATCAAACAAAATAAAACCACTAAAATAATGATTACCTCTTTGAGAGTAAATAGAATGATATTAAAGAGTAGCATTCAAATATTTGTCTAGAAACCTCAGTGAGTATTTAAAGCCTTAAAATGATGTTTAGACTAGGCCTAAACACTCATGCAGTTGAATGACAACCTTTAGATCAATGTATTTTTTTTTTTACAAATGTTGTTACATTAGCGGTGCAGGTAAGCATTATTTTATTAGCCAATCAATTATTATTATTCATATTAAATGAACCTTAAATTTAACCTTAAATTCCCCCTGTAGCTTACATTGATCTGTTAGAGTAACTGAATTATGTGAACATTATAGATTAGGGCTGGAATCATGTAATGATTTATCAATAATCAGTAATGCCCATGAAATAGCTGAGTAGAATTAGTTTTTCTTATTTTCTCATTGCAAATATTGTAATTGAGTATTCTGTACTCCTGACCATGATCCAAAACTTGTACACACAGAAGCAAGCTGTGTTACACCGGCATATGTGTGTGTGTGTGTGTGTGTGTGTGGAGGATTGAGAGGCTCTACTTCAGCTTGGTACTCCGAGCACTAAAAACACCAGACAAACCCGGATCTTTGCTGTCACTCCAACTTGGCGTGAAAAAGACCATAAGGTTTTTTTGCCCCCTCTGTCGCAAACAGCCCTTGGTTTAGATCAACTTAATGTCACTGTAAAATATCTGTGGTTGAAAATATTGATATTTATCTATAATTCTATCCCAATTTAGCAATTTGTGCAAAACTCTTTTTACAGAGCAGCACGATTTTAAAGTAAATGAAAGTAAAAGTCAATGATTTGTCAACACTGACACATTATTGTTTATAATATTGACTTTATGTGACGACTTCATCATTGCAGAGTTATGTTGAAAGTCACGTTTGAGTCATGATTGAGCTTGTGTTTTATCTTCATTCAAGAGTTGCATATGACATTAATGTTATTGTGTTTGTCTCCTAGCCAAGCGGCTAAAGAAAGGCATGGCAACGGCCAAACAGAGACTTGGAAAAATCTTAAAGATCCATCGGAATGGGAAGCTTCTTCTGTAACGAACAGCCGAGGGGGGGCCCACGTTTTCTCCAGATGACGATCTTGCGGACCCCGCGTGGACTAACCAAACCATTCCCTCCCTCTCCCCGCTAAAAAAAACACTGGGGGCATGAAAAGCAAGAACTGAATTTGGGAAGGGGGTGGCGAGAAGGATCACGCAACTTTTCGATTTCTAAGAAGAACATAGCTCAAATAGGTTTTTGCCTCTACTTATACTTTATAACTTTCAGATATTAAAAAAATGTACAGAATACCTGCTATTAATATTTTGTAAGAAGAATTTGTCTCGTTTTACTACAGCTGTCAGTTTATCAGGGGTTGCTAAGATATTATGAAATAAATAGCAGTCATTCCAAGATAAAGAAAGTATCCCTTGCATGTGTCCAGTTGCATGCATGCATTGGTTAGAAGGGGTTTAGGATGTGGGGGGGATTGAAATCCAGGAATAAATTCCTGCTCTTTGGATGTGGCTTATCATTGTCTTTTGATGTTGAATAAGTATTAATGGAGACTTTTTTTTTCAGTTTTTCAAGAATTTTCACAGCGACTGCCCTGCTCCAGTCTAACACCCCACATTTGCTATTGACTCTCCTTGTGATAAAAGAGTCTTTTTGTAAGCATTACCTTCATGGAACGAATTACTCTTTTCGTTTGCTAAGCACTATCACTGATATTTATTGACCTAATATAATTGTACATGTCATAGGTAGTTTGAGGAAAGCCAAAAGGCACTTAAAGACATCAACAAAGCACAAAACCTGAGTGATATTGTGAGTAGTTTTAAATGTTTTTATAACTGCTACTGTGAACCATAAACCGTAGCGCTTCATTTGACATTCTCTTTGTTTTTGGGTTTGTTGTTTTTAATCAATAGGACTCGTTTGTTTGTTTTTATGGAATCCAATTCCGTACCACTCCATGACAAATCATTACATGCATATCATGAACGAAAGCCAACATTTCAGGTCAATGACTTGAAATATACATGAAATCTATCTATTTTTTTCTGATATTACCATTTAAGATGTATTTCCTCTCAATCTAACGACACACATATACTTAATATATGTTACTAAACTGTTAGCAATACTCCTGAAGTATTTTTAAATCCAGATACCTGTATCAAGGCAGTTTTACTTCATCATGTTTGGGATGTTGTTGGATTTCCCGTAGCGACGTCCATGTTAGGAAACAGACGTAACGCTGGGTTTTTTTGTTTGTATTTAACATTCACGTTACTGTATTGTTTGTAAATGTCGCCTCTTGTCACACTTATTTTGTTTGTTTATGTCATAAACAGTTCTCCGAAATGAATAAAATAAAATAAAATAAAAAAAACACTAACACGGTGGGACCTTATAGCTCTGATAAGCCTCATCCACGTCGACGTGTATCACTACATAGGGATACTTTCTCTCCTCTGTTTGTCTCACAGGCAGCACCCGTTACCCTAGACTGAAATATGCATTTGTATTGCTTCACAGTACAGTATGTAGAATGTAGCCTGTATATAGCTTTTTAAATGACTACGTTTTGTATCCTTTTTCCTTAATACTTCATTATACATTTTTACTAGTTTTTTGCAAATTATAAACAAAAAGTATATATAAAGATATAGAAATAGTCATTTCTTTCTATTTTTGTTTGTTTTCTTGTTTTGTTTTGGTTTTTTTATATTAGAAACACAATAGCAATTTTTTTTTTTTCTTCTCGGTGTTGCCTGGAGAACAAAAGAATCATCACAACATAAAAATATCATATGGCCTTACATACACGAAGCTACATGTATTGTATCAGTTCAGTTACAGCAAGGGAGAAAAAACTTTGAGGAATAAACAACAACAAAAAAAGATCATAATAATAATGTCAAGACAAATAAGTTCAAGTTTCTAAGACCAGCCTCTCGTTCAACTTCAGATACCCCTACTGGGAGTCAAGAGTTATTTTACTAGCACCTTGTGAAGTGTTTTCTGTGTCAGTGATGTAATTTATTAATGTTTGTAGCTTTTTATACTTGTATAATTCTTAAGAGGTTTTGTTTTAAATATTTTATCAGTGTGAGAGCCCCCCTTTAGAGCCCTTGTGTCATTAACACGCCTCATTGACTTTTCGGCAATAGTTCCATTTTTGTCTAAGTATTTTTTTTTTCTTCTTTTGGTTTTCATTTTGTTAACTGCAACAGGTCATCCATTCAGAATGTTACATTATTATTATTATGATGATGATGATTATTATTATTATGCAGCTATTTGAAAGAACCGTACAGTCATGCCATGGATTTTTATTTTGATTATAGATCATGTACATTCTTTACACAGTTTTGGCTGATCAATTGCAGTGTTTTAGTTATCAGTGTAAATCTTGTATCCACCTTTCTGATTTGAAACACATTCAGATCGATCTTTGTCAATGGAACTATTTCAGGTTTTTATTTGTACAAAATGTGTGTTGCTTTGTTGTGGTTTATTTTTATATGTTCAACCAATTAAATGCATCCACTGTACCAGGGCAGTGAATGTTACCTTTGGGTCGTGGCCTTGTACGTTCTCTCGTTTCTCTTGTTTTCTCTCTCTTCTTAAGTCTTAAGTCTATTTTTTAAGCAGTTAACTGTTAAACATCTTAAACAGTTAACAGTTTATATCCACTTGATCTCTTTATCAAAAGTTTGGAAACTATTTTTTTTCTTTCTTCTGGACGTTTCCTCTGCATGAAGCTTCAGTCTTTGGGGGTATTCATCTCATTTCGTCTTAACATAACATAGAAAACCACGTTGTTCCTACTTTTTAAAAATAAAGCAATTAGATGTTTTATATAAACATATTTAAAGCTTAAAAACACTGTTCACTCTCCCAGTCCATGAAAGCAAGGCTGTAAAACAGCCTGCTTTGAATTCATTGTTTTTGTGATGTCACAAAAAACACATTAAGCTTATTCAGTCTACAGTGGTGAAGCTCTGGCCATTCATGCTGAAGTAAGAAATTTTCCAGTCTGGATTGCTCCAAGACACAACACAGAACAACCAATCAAAGCAGAGCTCATTTACATACATCAGTCTTAAAGGCACAGTAGCAGTAAAGCTTTTTAATTCTTTTATAAATGATTTTGCTCTAAATCATAAGTTCTTGATAAAGTAGTCCTTGCAGGTTGTGGGAAAAATCCAAATCCTAGGTGCCAGGACCAATTTGAGAAGCACACCTCTAAATAAATATACTCAGTCTCTAATATATTATTGGAGTGCCTTTCAGCCTACTCATTATTCACATGCAGTGCTTTGTAAAGTTCAGTGAATGTCTTTGGGCTAAATGCTGTTTTTAAACATATAAGTGTTTAAAAGGACCTGAAGCACCGTTCTGGTGGCAGCAGACAGACGTGCTGATGACAGACAAGTTGCATCCTTCAAAACACTACCGGGACTGTGGAGGTAGCGTGATCTGAAGTATTTTTAATATATATATATATATATATATGAGCCTGCTTGTGGACGGTTAGAGCTATGGTCCTGGGATCGGAAGTTTGTGGGTTTGAATCCCAGGACTTCCCGTGGCATCACTGAGGTACCCTTGAGCAAGATACTGTCCCCACACACTGTTCTCGCTGGGTGCCCTCACCCTGTGTGCTGTGGTGTGTTCATGTGTGACTCTTCACCTTGGAGGAAATTGCTTGAGTCCTCTGTATTTAACCCATTCACTTGAGCAGTGCCACTGGCAGTCCAGGGATTTGAACACACAACCTTCTGATCACATGGGCAACTCTCTAAGTTCCAGGCCACAGTCCATTTGTTTTTGTTGCTGTGTTTCAGACTCTCTAAAGAACACTCCTGTCTTGGTATACTGTGCTGTAATACAGTACAATACACAGTCAGGACATAAGCAGCTCCACAGACATGTTTAGTTTTTCTAATTGTCATTTAAAGGTAGAACTGACCAACCTGCTATAGATAATAGTGTTGAATGCAGTACATAGAGAGCATCCACTCAAATGTCCAAGTGTGCCACTGGTCTATAATCACTCAGACGGCTGCTGTTGCTCTGTTGGTTCATACATGAGGGGCAGTGGTGGAGGTGTACCTATACTGTGCAACCCCTTTGTTTCAAAGAACAAAGGCACACTGAAAACAGTCCTACAGTTGTAGAGGTCCTCATTAAGGTCAGGCTTTGACAGTTCTGCTGGTGGGTTTCTATTTGTAATAATGATAAATCGGATTGCCTCAGGCTTCGCTACTGAGGGGGGTCACAGGTATGATTTAAAGTAAATCAATTATAATTACAGAAGATATTAAATATTCACAAAATCATTCTGGAAATGTAGCTAAATTAGCTAAATTATTATAAACGATATAATAAATTCTGACTTTTGAGGTCTCATTACGGCTGTGTAATGAGGAAACCCCACTCTGTAGACACAATACTCACGAGAACCAGCAAGAAATTATTACAATCAGTAGTGCTGAAGAGAAAAAAGAAAAAAGTCCATGGTTAACTTGCTGTTTTTGTTTTCTTTGAAAGAAATTTCAGCTTCAAGCTCCAATCACCAGAAAGAAACTGACCAGTGGGACGAGGAGCAAGGAAATGAGGGTTATGGGGAGGTAAGATGGAGACTTAAGCCTGGTCCAGACGGCACACTCGCATTGTAAACAATTTTTAGATACAGTCAAGGATCAAACAGAGTGAATGACTTAGTTTACCATTCATGCTGGCCACCTGGCCACAATAGCGAATAAGCTGTACACAACGATCTTCTATTGTTAGTTATCTTCAGAGAGACTTTCTCTCTGGTTCTCTGATGTTTCTTCAACCAGTTTAGGGAGTTCACCTGCTAGGGGTGGTGGTAGATCAGTGTGTAGGATAATTGCCTCCGGACCAAGAGGTCACAGGTTCAAATCCTACCTCCAGCCTTCCAGGTCCCTGAGCCCCAAGTTGCTCCAGGGAGACTGTACCTTGTAGGTAGGGAATGGAAGTCGCTTTGGATAAAAGCGTCTGATAAATGCCATAAATGTAAATGTAAATGCTCACTAGGGGATTCTGTGAAGCTACTTTGTATATGTAAATGAATTATATTGAATGGTGTAGAAGATTTAAATTAGTGTAATAAAACCAGTTAAATCAGTTAAGTAAAATTGTTTATTAAACTGAACTCAGGAAATGAGAAAATGAGCTCATTACAAAAATGTAAGAGTCTGATCCATATACACAAATCATAAAGCACCCTCAAAATGGCCATGTACACATTTCATGTTTTGGCATGGTGACTTTCAGGAGGACCACAGGACTGAAGGTGCCATTTGAGACTGGGCCTAATTCTCATGGCCTCACAAACTGTATTCCATTCCACATGGTCCCTAACAGTGACCTTATATTCCCAGGACATTGAGCCTGCGATGTTGGTTTAGGGAATTAGAGTTCGAAGAGTTAAATTCTTTTTTCCTTTTTTTCCTACAATGGCCAATAGGTAAACTGTGTTTACATTACATTTACATTTATATTCAAGACATTTAGCAAATGCTTTTATCTTGAGCAACTTCCAAAAAGTCTTTGCTGTCTTCTCAGAGAATGTATCCACAGCTAATACCATCATAGGTCAGCGTCAAAAATACCCCACAGTTGAGAATAAGAGTCAAGAGAGAAAAAAAGTATCTACTTTCTATGATGTGCACTAAAACACTTAATATTATTAAAGTTTTTTAAAATCCTCTAGTTTTATTGAAGACATGCAAGTTTGGTTGTGATTAACGCCACAAACTTAGTTCCTTGAGGTTGCCTCCCAAGCAGCCGTTCTGGAGTTTTGTTTTTTTTTACAGTCTGTCCTCTTGTGGTCTAAATGACGGGCAGAATTAGACTTTCTCAGTACAGGGGCGAATTAGCGTCTATACAAGGCCGAAAACTTTTCAACAAACATTCCTTTCACTTAAGGAAACAAGTAAAGTTAAGCAGTGAACAGTTATGGACACTCATAGTATTGTTCTGTTGAACTGAGTACAAACGGCGCTACCAGAGAAATGGGTTCCGGTTGCTACTCGCTAACAAGCAGCGCCGTGTAGCTTCACCTGGGTCCTAATGCCCGCCCGCAACTTCAACAGCAACTGCATCATTTAAATTCAATAATGAGAGCAAGACTTATTATTTTTCATTTCAGTTCATAGTCTTGTTTCTATTTGTAAAGTGCGTATCTGCGCTCAGTGATATATTGTGTGAAATGTTTGGATATATGATTTAAAAATTGTAGAATAATTACTAGATATTTAGGGCGGCTTGGGATCATTTTGGGGGGGCTTCAGACCCCCCAAAATAGACCTAACAATGCCCATGTTAATGTACATGTGTGCAAAAATAGTGGGCAATAAAGAGGGAAATGAAATATGTGTTACCATTAATTATATCTGTGCTTTTAGAACATTTGTTTCCATTATTTGTAGTTTTTTTCATGCAAACTTGTGTTTTTTTTTCTGTCCCTGCTTATAACCATTAAGCACAATACACAAGCCTTAAAGTAGGCTAATGTTCTTCTCCAGGAGTTTGACAGCTTCTTCCTGGCCTGGCCTGCCTATGTAAATGTGGAATGAGACATTTGATGAAACACTGGTGATGTGTACTGGGATATTTTTGAAAAGGAGAGAAAAAGCCTCTCCAGAAATATTCACAAGGGGACGAGTCACAGGGAAGTGACTCTAACACCTGTGCATTTAGACTTCTGCTACACAACGCTGGTGGAAAGTCTGATTTTGGTCCATGCTCCTCCACTGTTCATAAGGGATGTGTGTGCTGGAACATGCTCCGGTAATTGCTTTTAAATGTGCTCATGCTACTGTAGCACTCAGGCCTGATGCTCTGGAGAAATGTCGTCCTCCAGCACAGCCCTCCCATTTAGAGCCGCAGGGTCCGGTGGGGGCCGAGCTGCACGTGCTGCTTTTGCTCGATTTTAATGCACGATTCAACCCGGAAAACCCAGCCAAAACTCATTAATTACACTCACGCCAAGGTCAACACCATTAATAGCTCTGAACACAGAGTGCCCATGGGGCTGATTTCAGGGGAAAGAAAAAGAAGAAAAAAACTCAGATCAGACTGCCCTGGCTTAAAATTATTTACAGAATCTGACCAAATATCATCAGGGTAGGCTGATTAGGAGCATTTTCATTTGTATGGAATTATGTTTATGCTTTCTGTGTATTTGTGTGGGGGTGAGTGGCCGTCCCTAATTTCTAGTATATGTTCATACAAACAATAGACAATTTAAAGGGAAAAAAAAAACCTTTAATGCATACATTATACAAGTCTCTTCATTTCCAGGCCCTCTCTGGCCTGTGGATGAAGGTTTATTGGAGGGAATGCATATGAAAATGGAGTATTTTTTGGTATGTTGACAATACCCCAATCAGCCACAACATGTGAATAACCACAGACAAGGGAATATCATGAATCTTGTTACCGACAAGCTTTGGAATATTAGACAGCGAATTAACAGTGAATCCTTAAAGTTGATGTGTTGACAACTGGGACCGGGGATTTCCCGGAATGCACTGGCAAGTAGCCTACCTACCAAAGTGGTCTAATCCCACCGAAGAGCTACAGTAGCACAAATTGCTGAAATAGTTAATGTTGTCTATGATAGAAAGAAAGGCATTAGAGCACAGTTAGTTGCAACTTCCTGCATAACCACAGCTGCATAACCACAGACCAGTCAGAATGTCTATGCTGACCCCTGTCCACCACTGAAAGTGCATTAAAAAATGTGTGAGCAACAAAGAAGATGCCCTGGTGTACTGAGTCGTGTTGAGAGATGGCGCCTGGATGCACTATGGGAAGAAGATAGGTCAAAGAAGATAGTGAGATGCCCATCATTGCCTTGGTATCCCCTAATGGCAGTGGCTTCTTTCAGCAGGATAATACTCATTGGTGCCCAGTAAAAATTGATCAGCAGTTCAAAGAAAATGGAAAAGAGGTGGCCTCCAAATTCTGTGGAGTTAAATCTGATAATTTGTCTGTTCAAGCCATGGAGGCCCCACCTCACAACCTCCAGCACTTCAAGTAAATTGGCCCCTAATTGTCACAGGTGAAAACACCACAGCGCAGTGTGAAATTCTTTCTCTGTATTTAACCCATTCACCAAGTGAAGCAGGGGGCTTCCACCAACAGGGGGCATCCAGGGAGAAGTGTGTGGGTACTTTACTCAAGGATCTCTCAGTGGTGCTACTAGCAGTCCTGGGATTTGAACCCACAACCTTCTGATCGCTGGGGCAACTCCCTAACCACTTGGCCACCAGGTGCCCAAAAAGGATCTGCCACTAATTTCTTGGGGCAGACACTACACCTTCAGAGATCTTCGGAGTTCATGCCTCAACGAGTCACAGCAGTTTTGGCAGCATGAATGGGAACCTACACAATCTTATGCATGTGGTTCTAATGTTATGTTTGACTGGTGTATGTTCCAAATATGTTGTTATATAATTTGAATATGTTATAATGTTTTACAAGAGGAACATTTGGTTGTGCAAGAGAAAACAAAACACAAAATTCCAGTAAAAGATTTGCTGTCATGAAATATTGACTTTAAAACACATCTTGACCAGAAAAACAACGGTTAAAATTAAATCCTTACTCACTTACAGAACTGCAGAAGAACTTCTCATTATAACCAGCATGAGTATAATATGCACATAATAATGAAATCAAATGAAATTAGTAAAAAACGTAATGGTACTAATTAAAATGTAATTTTTTGTAATATAAAGTAGATTGCTTTCATGTATAATTACTCAGAAGTACATTTTGCATGAACATCTGAAACTAGTGACCACTCACCTCTGCTGGTTGAAGGAGTTGAATAGTCTCACCAGGCTGTGTCAGACTGCAGGTTACTGTGACCAGCAGGGGGCGACAGAATGCTCAGTAGAGAAGGATCACAAGGTCCTCCTTCTGGAAAAGGTGAAGAAAATAATCATCTAACTGGACACGTTTCCAAAGGTATCTAGACATGCATTCTAATTAGTTAGTAACTAATCGGCACCCATTGATGGCAAAAAGACAATGCCAGTAGGAGAGGCTGCTTTGGAGGGTGCTTCAAGTCATCATGCCTAATGTCAAGTGTCAGCTAGAGGGATATAAAGCCTCCCAGCATTGAGGCGGATGAACTGGAGTGGTGCTTGTGATCCTGAGCTAATTGTCTAACACGAGTATCCTGTCTTCACCAATGCTGAGTTCTCACAGCAATGTTCAACCATCCAGTTCAAAGACTTCCCATAAGAGTAGATGCTGCTCCTTCAGCAATGGGTTCTGTCTATGAGAGCCTACAAGTTTTTGGATACAGCATATTGCACTTTAGATGGGTTTACTCAAGCTGTTATGCATGTACATATTGACATTAAATGACATTCTTTCTGCATGAGGCTACTTTTAAGGCTTCTTATGGCAGTTGTATGTAGTAATCTGTAGAAAGCAGCATGGCTAAAGTGGAATACAGGTCCCTTAAAAATGGTTCAACAGTTCCCTTATGATGGGTCATCTCAGGCACAAATGTATTAAAAAAACAATTTTCCATAAGCAAATAATTATTGTAAGAATGTGGCCTGTTTAGCTTTTGGTGTTGAATTTTCTTCAATTGCTTCCCTTCGTTCGCTGACGTTCAAAACGATCCCACATAAATCTTGACGGCGTGACATTCATTTCAAATAATTGCGGGATAAAACAATCTTTGAGTACATATTTGTTATTGTTTGAAGACGTGGCCGCGTTCCACTCTTAACATGAAAATGCTGTTTTCTGACATCAACATCTGCCATGTGTCGGCCACAGCGGACAGAAAGCAATTGCTCATTGCGTTACGGTAAACCAAACTCCTCGACAAAGTAGTGGCCCTGTAGCCCTTAAGTACTCCAGAGAGTATTAATGATGTTTATGTGTGTGAGGACTCCGCAGAGGAACTGCGGGAGAAGCCCTGTTCATCAGGCCCAGTTGTTCCTGCCATCAGTTTGTTTGTCTCGCCACAGCACTGTTTAGCAAACATTGTTTTAGCAGTTAGTTAACATCAAAAAAGAATGGTCTTTTTTAGAAAGATGGAGTGGGCCGAATCGGGGTAGGATGGGGTTTGGGACGGGGGCTCACAGGGCCAGGGGGCAAAGTTAAGCCCCTTAATTGAGGGCTTTTAGACATTCAGCCTTAAAGTGAGGACATTTAAGAAGACAAAACCCCATATTATTTCTTTTCTTTCCTGTTTTGCCTTTTAGCTGCCTTAAAAAGGAGAGAAATATCTTATTTGAAAAACTGACATGCATCGTGTTTAACTGGATTGTTTCATTTTTACAAGTTAGTTTTTGTCCTAAATGATTTTGAAAAAGAAAAAAAAAAACTACGAACATTATAAAACACATACACAGTCCCTGTCAAAATCTCGTATGTGTAAAATTTAACACTAAATTAGAAAGTTATGTTCTTTCAGTGAAAGATCATTTAAAATGTACAAAATAATATATTCAAATAAGATCAAAAGTGTGTATAGCTATGTATAAAGCCACCTTTCTCAGCTTGTGCTAATTCATGTGTGTTTCTGATAGCAAAGTTAATATTAGAATAAATGCAAACAAACAAGCAAACAAGAAAGCAGTCAAACTTGTTTTGTTTGTAAAAAAGTAGTAGATATTGTGTGAGCTGCTGAGGAACAGGTTCGGTTCCAGGTTCCTCCAGTCGTTGTTTGGATTGTGAAATTCCATCAGAAGCTCCTGATTTAACTTAATGAAGGACTGATCGAGTCAAACCAGGTTTCTGATGGAAACTACAAGTAATACTGGACTTCCACAAGGAACAGTTTGAAATACTTAAGATCACTATTTGCAGTTTTCTGTTTTTTTGTATTTATTCTTCGTAGTGTGTTTAGTAATATCAAAGTGAAAGAACACACTGTTTATCTAAACAGTTTGAATAAATAATACATATTTTTTTGTATTTTTTTTAAAGTTATTGTTTAGTTCATTTCTAGTATTGGGGGAAAAAATAAAATATTGCCTGTGCAAAGGTTACAGCACATTCAAAATATTTGCTTAGAAAATGCCAGAGTGACTTTTATAGAGGATGTGAACTGATTTTCACTTCATTAACAAATTAACAAAGCGTGCCATTTGGCCAGATTTATGCAGACTTCTGTGCGTGCACGCCTGTATATTTGTGTTTATCTTTAGGTGCTATAAAATGTTCCAACGAGGCTCTTAGGAGCAATGCCAAATAATCTCTTTTGATTCCGTGAAGGACGTCCATGTTATTTTAAGCTTCCGTACCATATTTGTTTCTTAGAACTGATGCCTAAACCCAGAAACATTTTTGTGACTTTTATTTTTAGAACTGTGTATCCTATATAGTACACTTGAGTCTACATGATACTATGCTGTAGACAACATGTCTACTGAAATAGAACTGGCCTGCTGTTGGAGGCAGCTTTGGGTTTTGTGTTCATTTAAATATTTAATTCACTCTGCTGCTTACTCAGACGTTTTGAATGCCATGTTTAAACAGTAACGGACAGATGCGGGGAGAGAGAGAGAGAGAGAGAGAGAGAGAGAGTGAGAGAGAGAGAGAGCGATAGAGAGAGAGCGGCAGAGAGAGAGTGAGAGAGAGAGAGCGATAGAGAGAGAGCGGCAGAGAGAGAGTGAGAGAGAGAGAGAGAGATAAAGAGAGTGAGTGAGAGACAGAGAGAGAGAGAGAGAGTTTGGTGCTGTTTGTTCTTGTTGAGAAGAGCAGGTGGCCTGAGCTTTCACAGGAAATTCCCTTCGTCTAACATCACTGATTAAACGCATTAGATTGGGGTTTTCCTCCCAAGAAGAGAAAAATCATTTGAGTGTCACCGCTGGTGGAGTGTGTGTGTGTGTGTGTGTGGCTGGTGAAGGTGGGAAATTTGACCTGTTTTATTACTCTGTATGTATCTGACATTTCTATATGTGCAATGGTGATAACAGTAGCAATAGTAACACACACACACACACACACACACACACACACACACACACACACACACACACACACAAACAAAGATGTATGTGGGATATGTGTGTGTTTGCTTGCTGAAAACTGCTAAAGTGTTTAACAGAGGTTTGAGTCATCATTATTTGATAGTCTGAGTCGTTTTAATCGGTGAAGAAGTCAAACACATACTTTGTTTCTCAGAAGTTCAAATGCATTCAAACTGCAGTTATTATTTCGATTGCATGGGATTGTTCTATTTTCACCATTTTTTGATTCCAAGGCCAAATTACATGATAAAAATCACACTCTCTTTTTTCTTGTACATGTTTCCTTTTTCAAACCAAAGCCACATACATTTCTAACAAATATACTGACCTTTTATAAACAAAGGGCCAAATGGGTCGGTACGTGCTCGCTGCATTTTCTTCACTTTGCCATGAAAGCTGAAGGGGTTTGCTGTGTAAGCCCTAGCAGCATTTATTTTCGCCCCTGTGCCTCTGTCTGGTAGGAATTAATTATTGGTACCTTGAGGAGGGTAAGTGGGTCAGTAATTAGAGCGTCAGTGCAGCACAAACAGGGCCTGCTGTGTGTCATATTTGAGCTGATCTCATTGCTATCATATGTGGGCTAACGCTCCAGATGTGAAGGGCCAGCGTCTGGTGCACTCTGTGTGTGTGTGTGTGTGTGTGTGTGTGTGTGTGTGTGTGTGTGTGTGTGTGTGTGCGTGTGTGTGTGTGTGTGT
>JBBPDH010000130.1:11130199-11144225 GCA_037974565.1 Clupeocharax schoutedeni
ATTATATAAATGACTTTATTTATTATATATTATATATTATATTTATTATATAAATGACTTTATTTATTATATATAATATATTATATTATTATATAAATGACTTTATTTATTATATATTATATTTATTATATAAATGACTTTATTATAAATGTATTTATTTGATTTATGTGAAAAGGACAATAACAGAGTTCATTTTTATATATACATTATACTGATCTCAGAGGAAATGAAGTCTGCATATAACCCTTTCACCAAGTGAAGCAGTGGGCTGCCAGCTATGACCCTTGGGTAGCAGTGTGTAGGGGCAGTACCTTGCTCAACGGTACCTCAGTGGTCCCACTGGCAGTCCTGGGATTCAACCCCATGACCCTCTGATTGCTGCAACAACTTACTAACCACTAGACCACCAGTGTCCATTCAGTGTCTGTTCAATAAAAGTTCAATAATTCGCTTCAGTCATATTGCATCTATTTTATGCTGACTGTATTCTTAACTGCACTGCCGTGTGTTCAAAAAACGATGTATTACCTGAGTGTGCTGTTGATTCCACACTGGTCAGGAAAAAAATGGAGGCATGAGCGATGGTCATGAGTTATTTGGAGTGGGCAGTGGGGAACCGTCTCAAAGGGACTAAGGGCAAATGTTCTATTAGGACGCATTCTGCCCAAAATATAATGCATTATGTACAAAAGTGCCTTTGGGTAAGGGTGCAAATTTGGTGTGACAAGTCAGAGAGCCAATGTCAGGGAGCTAAAGCCTACATCTAGTAATTCCAATATAGAACTAGGAGCAAGAGTACTGTTGCAGTTAGAGTTGTCACAGATATTGTCACAGATCCACAGATGGACTTATCACGGAAATACAAGACATTCTTTAGTAAAAAGACAGGTCAGTGTGTCATTTCTGCACTCTGTTGAGTAGAACGTGGGAAAACAAATTGTAGTGCATTTTTGATGAACCTAATATCAGAGGATCACACATTATCACTAATGTCGTCAGTAATTATTTTGCATAATGTGCAGTCTCCAATCCCTCTTGCCCCTTCATGCTAGTCCCTATGAACTGAAACATGTCGTTTATGGGGCATGTACAAGGAAAAACATGGTATGCGTGCATCTGAGGGAGGATCGTGCAAAATGTGCAAGAAACGGGTGGAGATATTGGGAATGCAACGGCTTATAAATTCTGTTAGATGTGCTAAAGTTGGAACAAACAGAAGTGTCCCATTTAGCACTGAATTTTCTCCGATTTTTCCTTTACCAGTACAGTCAAAGCGACTAGATAGGAACTGAATCATTATTTTATTATCGTAGCATGTGCAGTAGTCTAAGCATGTGAATATCAATTCTAATGTCAATATTACTTATATACTACCATCTCTATTAAGTGCTACTGTCACAGCGGCGGGGGCTAGCCATTGTGAGTTGCCTTGGAATGTGCAGGAAAGGGCAGAAAACCAGGGATCCATGATGATATGACTTTATTAAAGCAAAGCAAAACAGAAACCTGGCTCAGGGGCCACGAGAAAACAAGAACATGAACCTGAACGAGAAATAGGGCAGAATCAGGGTAGAAATAAGGCGGTGGACAGATAACTGGGGATAACACAAACAGGACTAAGTATAAGTATACTAAGTATAATCAGAAACAAAACACAAGACAGGTGAAACACAAGAACACGTGACACATGTACTAACCATAAAACCCATCAAAACAAAAGTCCCAAAAAACACAGAACAGAAGACAAAGCAAAAACAGAACCACAAAACAACAGAAAAGCAGTGGCCCTCACTGGCCACTGACCGAACCGTGACAGCAACCTACTCCTAACCATCATTTATGTTATTAGTAATTCACTCAACTGCTAATTACTTATCTATAGTATTTATACCCATCATTTGTGTATATAGCACTGTGTATTTCCACAGTTTTTTTATTGGAATTATTTAGACTTCCCGTTCTATATTGTTCGTGTCTCTGTGTGTCTGTACAGCCATAAGTAGTTTTCTCTGGGATCCATGAAGTTCAGTATCAGAATTCTGATTTTGAAACTGATAGGTGGAGGCACAGGCTTGAAGACATACTAAAAGAATATATTCTCACAAAGCATGATTTCTCCTCTCAGGACTGATCCAATATTCTGTCAGAAACTGTCAGAAGGGCATGTGCTGTTGTGTTCTTTGGCTTTTTCTAAGCTTAAGTGTCACCTGCTTCTCAAGGCCACCTGGCCTGGCCCTGCAGATGCTGACTCTGTATTTTTTTTTTTACATATATATTTTTTCCCTGCAAGACATTTTTGCTTGATGCGCCTGGCCCCTAGGTCTCCGGCGGGAGTTGTTAAGGATATTGAAATCATTATTTCATCAAGCAGATGAAATGTTTTCCAGGTGAGGTGAGCTCGCTGAAATAAAAATCAATACGGCACATCGACTCTGGGCTCCCCCGTAGAGAGAGGAGAGTGCAGGATGAGTTAAATTACTCACTCTTATTGGTAAATGGCTGTTGTGAGTCTCTCGCAGTGTGTGTATGCGTGTGCGCGCGCCTGTGCATTAATCTGCGGAATTTCAAAACGGTATGAGCTGTCAAATAAAGCGCCCCTGTTGGGGTTTCTCCAGTGAGCGGTGGCCTGCTGCGGAGGGAGCGAGGGAAGCTTCTTTCACAGACTGATTGCGATAGAGTGTGTCACTTCCGTTCAGGCCACGGGCGCTTGTGCGGTGATATGCTTTTGCAGGCGGTGGGTGGGGTGTTATATGAAGTGAAGTGTATGAAGTCTTCAGGGTGGATAAACCACCCACAGTCTGCGGCTCTTTTTAGGCCTCCCAGCTATTACATGGGTCATTTAGCCTGAGAAGCGATACTGTTTGCTATACTTCATTTTGCTGGCGCCTGCCCTTGGAGTGAACTGCCGGAATAAACGCAAAACGCCCGGGAAGGTTGGTGTCCCTACTGCTTGTACAGTTCCAAACCATGTAGAGCCCAGGTTATGTTTTAAGGCAGCAGTATAGCGTGGTTTGCCCATTTCCCTGCTTTGATACTGTCATTTACAGCTGAGGTGAATTAAATGTGAACGACTGCTAAACCCTGAGGGACAGGGGCTTTCCTGGTCCAGTACTAAACTATGCATGGTCCACCCACACATACATTCTTTCATATCTACCAAGCCGTGATTAGACAAGCTAACAGAAAAAATAAATAAAGCCCATTTGGGAAATTGTTGCAATTCAGTTGATGCAAATACCTACATTTATTCTAGATGTGAGATGTCGCACTGTTAGAATAGGTCAAATGTTGTTTTCTGGTTATTTGAGCTAATGTTAGCTTGATGCTAAATCCGACATCAATGCAAGCTATTTCCATCTTATTCCTTCAAAGCAGCGGTAGCCTAGTGGTTAAGGCATTCGCCCCGTGATTGGAAAGTCCAGGTTCAATTCCCAAGACTGCTAGGCACCTCTGAGGTACCCTGAGCAAGGTACAGTCCCACACACTGCTTCCTGGGCGCCATGTTCCTGGCTGCCCCCTGCTTCACTTGGTGAATGGATTAAATGCAGAGAAAGAATTTTGTGCTGTTCACACTGTGTGCTGTGTTCACGTAAGACAGAACGATCACTTCACTTAGCTGATGTGGGTATTTGCACAGAGGCATCAGGTTTGTTGACAATGCTGAGAAAGCATCATCAGATTCCCCCTGGAGATAACAGCCTCTGAAGGAGATAAGAGATGAAGACTCACTGACTAATTCGGAGTCACCTCTGCTCCTGGAGCTAAAAGAACAATGAGTTCACAGCTTTCAGACAGTGTTGTTCTATGTTCTGTAGGTCAACCCAAAACCTCTGAAAGTTCTTGGCAGGCTCTTCTCAACATTCTGGACAGTGCCATTGTGGAGATGGAGATCAGGTTCTCCAGAGGCAATCTTGATCTGATGATGGCAGTGAATTGCCTCCTCCCTCAATCTTCCTTTTTTTCAGATGTTAGCTTGTTATGCCCACTGCAGAAGCTATTGCCTGCAATGACAAATGGAATTTGTGCTGCAAAAGTCATGTTAGAAAATAAATTCTGCTGTTGCAGACTTTTCCACCATTTGCAAACACCTCCAAGAAGGAAGCTTTTCCTCAGCTCCATCATCTCCATAAAACTGCTATTGTAATTGAAATGTCTACATGTGACAGTTAGTTCTCGGCGTGACAAACGTGTCCTAACCCCCTTCTGATGCAAAATGTTACATGAGAGAAAGAAAAATTAATTAATTTGTTTTAGGTTTTTTTGCCCAAATCTAGACTGATCCTACAATTGGGAACATATCTTAGATTTGACCACAGAACTCTGAAAATGAAAAAAAGGGGGGTGACTAACTTCAAAGGTAACATAAACAGATAACACTGAGCAGAACACTATTATATTATGGGTGTGGGTCACTAAGGTTATGCACTAGCGGGTCTTAAAAGATTTAATATTACTACAGTTTACCTTTGGTTAAAAACATAAAAAAGTTTATGTTATATTATTTTATATAAATTATATTATTTCATATATTTTATATATATTATTTTATAGCTTAAACAGATAATTATAACACAAAACATTGGTGTTCCTCCAACATCTCTTACTGTCCCCTCATTGGATACAGTCTGGAACCGGCCTGGTCTACAGTATATCAAGATATACAAGAAAATTAGCTGCTATATGTTATGCTAGCACATAGCACATTAGGCTATAGGACTAAGCATTAAAATAAGTTATATTAGCTAGGAAACCGGTGGCTAAACTTTATGCTGGCAAGTATACTTTATGGTATTACAAGACATCAAGATGGTGTGAGACCACTAATGGTGGTTTGTTAAAATGGGTGGGTGCAGGCCTGGTCTGCCAGCTTCCTCTTTTGTTAACAGCCTGACAGTATCAGGACAAAGTGGGTGATGAGTGGTTAATTACTGTTTGGGGTGGTCAAACACTTGATGGTGAAGTTTCAGCGAAAATAGCACAGAGATCCTCCAGAGCATCAGCCTTGGAGTGCTGAGCAAACACACACTTTTCTTTTACAAGGAAGCTGTGCTGTGAGCGCTAAGCCTGCTGATAGATGTTGGGACATGTCCCTTTCTGCCTGACAAGCACTAACTGAAGTGTATTTTGCGCTTCGGCTTAGAAACGCCTCAGCGTTGGTACAAGAGCAGGGCTTGGGGCTCACAGTAAATGCATTTGAGAGTGCGTTTGCTTGTGTTGTGTTATCGAGGGGAGGGAGGCTGAAGAGAGAGAAAAAAATCCCCAGATTAGAAAATAATATCCCCATCCCAGTACAGGATGGCAGCTTTGGCTGTATTGCTTCACTGGGATATTACAAAATCCAAGGGGAATTCTGAATTGCAGGTTGTGAAGCAGAGGCCAATTATGCTTCGTTTGTTCATTTGTTAGTGAGACAGTCCTAACCATGCAAAGCTGAGGGAATTGCCATCTGTGTTGCCAAACGTGGATGGACGGCAATTTCGCCTACTCTGGGTAAATAAACACATCCAAAAACGGAGCAATAATGATCTTAGCACTTTTTGTCTTCATGCTGGGATGCAGATGACACGCACTTTAGAGTTCACATGCCAGGCCTATACATAGCTGCATCTAAACTAAATAAATTAACTGTCAGGACGGGGGGGAAAGTATTTATAAGCAGAAGCAGGATTGGGGGCAATTATCAGGAAATGTGTAGCATTTTTAAGTAAGTGGTAGCAGATATAAAGGGGAGGATGTTGGCTAGTTTAATGCTCCTGTCTTCATTAGGATGGCTCACAGGGATGGTCAGTCCACTCAAACTGAGCTCAGATCCATAGGCAAAGACAATTAGTATGTCAGGGAACATTTGCTTCTCTGTCATTTAGTCCAGCATTTTCCAAACACAACGGTTTATGGTGCTTTGTAATTATCAAGGCCCGCATGCTTGAGATAAACACCTTCTACAGTGAATCTAGAAAACCTGTATGGCTACAAAAAGCTTGAGGCAGCTTTGGGAATAAAACTCACAGACAACCAAATCAAGGCCAGAGCTAAAAGAAACTGCATGAGGTGTTTATTTGTTTGTTTATTTATTTATTTACCTAGTTATTGGTATCCTTTTATCACGTTTAGCAGAAATGGTTTAGGTTTTACTATTTTATCAATTTATTATTTGATTCGTCATATTCTGTTAATTTTATACATTGTGAAATATGAATATTTTTGTATCCTTACAATAAATTCTGTTGAAATATGCATACCTTTATCATAAGTACAATAGAATACATTTTTACTGAAAGTGTAAGACCCCATACCCCCCCCCTTCTTCTTTTTTCTTTTTTTTCGAGTGACCCAGAGGGGCAATAAGTGAATGTCAGATAAGGAATGATTTGCTAGAAACAACCCCTTTAAAATAAACAAAGCATTAGCAAGGAAACAGTGTGTTGCTCAAATTCAGGTGAATTACACACACACACACATACACACACACCTCACAGGGTGCTGCTGGGCTTTGCCAGGCTGAAGTCTGCACAGTGTTTAAAGAACACACATTGCACACTCTGTAACACCTCAACATGTGTTTTTGTACAGGTTTGCAGGTTTGTGTGTTCTGTGCAGAGGAAGACAGAAATTTGAACCAAAATGGGATGCCATGTTTTCATGCATGTGTGTGTTTGTAAATGTGTGAGTGTGTGTGTGTGTGTGTTGGCACATGTATGCTTTCAGTTCAGAAGAATACAGAGATCTGGGGTAAAACATACTGCCGTGTTTTCTTTCCTGGGCCTGGTGTTTATTTTCTGTTTCTTTGGTTTCAAAGCGTGGGCAGCAGACTGCGGAGGAAACCAGCATCATTAAAATTAAAGTGCTATGATTGAATGGTGTTTTTCCTGCATATGGCACAAACATTTAAAATTTTGGCTTTTGTCGCGACAATTTAAGCCTCTTGGATTTCGTTTTAAGATGAGCTGCAGGTTCTCATGTTTTTCCATGAGAAGAATATAGGCAGTGGCAGACTGTTACTGTTAGAGCTAGGCCTTCACTTCAGTTCAGGCCACAACTGTCAAAAAGGATGAAAAAACACAATAATCTCTAGGGGATATCATTAACAGTTTAGTCCATTCTACATTAAAAGCAAACAAATTATGTTTTATTTAAACACACTGTACTATATATATGTACATGTGTATGTGTTTGTGTGTGTGTGTGTGTGTGTGTGTGTGTAGAGTAAATGTCCAAGGGCATCTGCATATAAGTGAAAAATGCCTACAAAACATGCCCCCAAATATGCTCCCAATACACTTCATTTCATTTTAATCTTAGCTTAATGCATTACCCTTAAAGAAAATGTAAGGTACTGCAGCTGCGAGGGATGCGTCAAAGGGCATCTTTACTTTCAAATTTGGTTACTTTCACAGACTTCCCGTCTCTGAGTACAGCAGTATTTCTCCATCCCAAGACGTGCTTTCTTTGTGTTCTCTCAACAGTACCAAAAAAATATAGTTAATTTACATCAATCTTTGTCACAAAATGAGTAAATGATATTTGTCTGAATAATTAACACTAAAATGCATGAAAAGTGATATATAAACCTGTGTTATCCGGGCCTCGTCTGCCACACACCCTTGTCCTTGTGCTGGTTGTTTATGTTTGGGGCGGTGCTGAGCAGTGGAGGCTCATTCCGTTCATGTGCCTGATTGCCTCACTAACTGGACAAGGCCTGGACATCACCATAGCAACAAAAATGCAGGGGATATCTGCAGGTTAACAATTATTAGTTTGGTTCTCAGAAAAATCAGTGAGAGACTGAAACCGCAACTGCTGAACCACGTATAAGAGGGGGTTTACTATACATATATATTCTATAAATATATATAAATATGTAAATATTTATTTAGCAGTTTTATAATGAGGTGTTGCCCTTTTCCTAGTTAGACCACTCATAAAGTTCAAGTCAATAAACACTTGCTAGACTGTAGCCTAGATACCAGGGGAAAATCTTGATTGGATCATTTTCCAGGGTGCTTCAAGAATTATTCCCCTTTTCCCCAAAAAAACTAGTTGCACAACATAAATCAATAGGTGTTCTCTGAAGACCTAGAAGGTCCTCAAGGAGGGTTCCTCTGACATGTGAAATTCAAGTTTAAAACTTCAAATCAAGATCTAAGCCAGGGACAATGGGCTCGTAGAGAAAAAAAACTTTTTTGGCTTCCACATCATTTTACTTATTTTACTTATGTTAAATAACTAATAGATGACTAAAAGATGGATCAGAGAACAACAGCACTAATTTGCAGCTAGCTCAAGCTATAGATTCAAACAGCCTGTCAGTGATTTTCTGACAAGTTTCTTCTGGTGGTTTGCGTGTAGTGAAACATCCTTTAGATTTCTTATCCATGTGGGCTTATTTTTCAAGCTTGTGACCTCTGTTTGACTGCTTTTGGTCTTCAGTCAATACTAGCAAGGGCAGGTAGTTTCTACAATCTGATTACTCACAATTGTGACAGCAAAACTACTAGCATGCCATTAAATTGCACTGTTCAATGCAGAAATGTTTTAATTTGCTTTAGAAGAGGTCTTTATTTATCCACAGTGTTTGCAGTATTATGTCAGCACCGATCTAATGATGGTGCTACAGCAGCTGCATATGGACAACGTTTAAAACAGAACTTCAAGTAGGTTCTTTTTTAACTCTGTTTATTGTGATTTAATCTCACAGATTTTGAAATTAAATACTCCAATCATTTATTTATTTTTTATTTATATTTATTTATCCAATCAAGTATTTTTCTGTTGTTTCTGAGGGCTATTTTTCTGCTGCTTAAGTTCAGCATCCAGTTTGATAGCCAGTTTAAGTGCCACACTTTTATGCTAATTATGCTAATTCGATAGGACCATGACAGCTAATAATAGTAGGAGTTATTTTTTTAGCAATACCTTCATGGCCAGTCTTCACTGATCAGAGCAACTGGTTTATATGATTCAGTGTTAGCATTGCTACCAACACACGAGTGTGTGTGTGTGCTTCTCTGTGGTCATTCTCTTGCTGCTGCTCTTAAGCTCTGTAATTGGACTCTGTTTGTAAACAGTCTGTCCTCTCTCAAAAGTGCCCCAGAGATTTGCCCCAGGAAGTTAAATTACAGCCAAACTGCCTCATTTGGCTTTGGGCTTGGAGCTCTATGCCTGACTGATGCTAATTACTGCAGGACTCAGCTTTCCTTTCACTATCTCTGGTCGAACCATTCCTCAACAACTGGAGGCAACACACACACATATGCACACAAACACACACACATACACACACACACATGTTTCCTGAAGTCATCCACTCCAGAAATTAAGAAAGCTGAACCATCCCAAATTGCGAGGTGCTGTTTACATTTGTTACAGGTTTACAGTAAATTTGTCGGCTAATTACACAAGGATTCACTCGAATTCAACAATCAAGATAAAGTGTGTGAAACAAGAGCATGCCAAGTGTAATAAAACTGCAGTCCACTTTGATGAAGGATAATTGCTTTTGAATTGAGAATCTGTTAGAACGATTTGCTGAAGAATTGGCCAACGCCATGTTTCAAGACTTTTAAAAAAAGGTCAACTTTACTCACTGATACTGAACAATGGTTTTAAAATAACCTACAAAATACCTTGAGTTTATTCTTCATTCACTTGCATTGACAAATGCTTAAAGTCTTAGAATGTTCATTTTAAGAAAAATAATATTATGTGAATATTTGCATCAATATTAGTGACAGTGCTGCTTAGGGAGTAATGCTAAAGCCCACACATTCTGAGTCAGTTTCCTATACCCAGATTAAGCCTAAGCTGAGAAAATAATAATTTAACTGAGAAATGGTTTTCTGAGTCTCCATGGTCCTATGTCGAACCCTTGACTTTATTAAAGGTCTCTTGAATCACCACTTCATGGGGTGTAGCGATAATCCATGTAAATGAAAGCAGCCCTTTATTCCCTTGTTGTGATGTGAGCACACATCAGCACTGAAGTGTTTCAAGTGTTTAAACCATCTTTAAGCTTAAGATTTTCAATCTGTTTTTTTAAGGATCTCTGACCGAAACGGTGTCAAGCAAATATCTTAAATAATTCAAATATGTTGATAAAAATACATAAACGAATTTATTTATATAGAAATACATCTTTATTTCTCTTGTCTTTATGCTCTTTATTCTCTATTATTTCTCATTTATTTCTCCTTTGCCTTGAAATGACCTGAACTGGAAGCTGTATACAGGTCTGGAAAAAACAAATAAGAGACCACTGCAAAAATGTTCAGTTTTATCTTTTATAGGTGCAAGTATTGAACGGAACAGCTTTGCCTTAGTTTTAAAGAAATGCTGACAAAATTTCTCCTAATTTCCAAATAAAAATATTTTTCTTTAAATCATCATTTTAAAGAAAGTGAAAACACATCAGAATAAGAGAAATTATGCAGTGTTTACAGAACTTTACATTTATTAATAAATTAAATTAATAAATTAAAGCAAACAAATCTCTTGTTCACTCAAACAAAATGGAAATAATTATCTTTGATGTTCTTCTATTAGTGTTTTACCATCAAATTGGTCTCACCGCGAGAGGAGAGTTTCGATTAAGATTTGATTCAGGCAGGAGGGAAAAAAAGATCTGATTCGGGTGTTCACTAATTAGTACCTCATAAAGCAGAATGAGTTTTGTGTGGGAATTTAACATAAACTGGCATGGAATGTTTGTCATACTCATAGAGAAACGAATGTAAAAATAAACTGCAGTGTTTTTTAGGAGACACACTAATCAGATCTGCAGTATATTTAGTGAGGTCAAGTCAGGCCATATCAAAGAAAACAGACAGCTCAGGAAAGTTTGTATCACAAGTGGCAAGCCTGAACTGCTCTATGGCACTTCAAACCAATAGTGATAGACAAGCAATGACTAGTGTTATTGGCCAGTTTGCATTTCTGTTTTCTTGTGGAGGAAAAATACATGCAACGTAATTACTTTATTTACAGCCAGATTGAGTATATATCACTGCCTGCAAATAGTAAAATAAATCTTGCACAGACTGTGAAAAACCAAAAGTGTCAATTTAAGCAAAAATGATAGTGGAGCTCTGTTTAATGCTCCTCTCTCTGTTGGTGCTGCCAGATAGACACAATTCATTTTGCCCCACTCACTCCATCTGCTTCATCATTTTATTCATTTGGCTACATTTGTTTTCTGATAGGCAATACAGTTGTCATCAGTGATTTATCTTTTCTCTGGCTCAGACTGAAAGAGTTGAAGAGTAGATAAGTACAAACCAGGATGGATTCCATAACAGAACATAACAGTAATGGCAACCTATGAGTGGCTCGATTGGTCTCTTATTTATAATGAACAAAATCATTTTTACTAGTTTAAGCGACTTTCACCAATTTAATTTCAATGCATTCTAGCTAGCAAGGTTCCTGTTAATAAAGCTGTAACCAAATTATTATTCAGGCAAAAATCTTTCTTCATATTAAGGAAGACTTTTAAAAGCTGAATTTTATAGCAAAGCATTTCTTAAATGAAAAGCAACCGGTGAAAACGTGCCAAAAGAAGGCAAAGTGTCCCCAAATGTTTCCTGTCCATTGAATATGAACATTCAGATGGGAAATGTATGAAAATGTATTGCAATTACACAGTTCCAATTCTCTGAGAAAGGTGGATTCCAGTGCAATCTTTTGATGCCACAGAACAGAACAAAAATAGCAACCTACAAAGTAGCTGGATGCTTTCTTTTATTGTAATGAATAAAGTCACTTGTGCAAACATATTTACTAATTAATGGCACTTGCACCATTTTAAATACATTGCATTCGAGCTAACATTCTTTTATTTTTTGTCATGTCCAGCACTTTTAGCAATCAGAATGGTGGTCTGAATGCTTGTTTTGCCAAACACTTTTTGCTTTGTCAAGAGGAGCACTGTAGACTCTCTATAGGCTCCTCTTGTCGATATATATATAAATATATTTCTTTATTATTTAGTTTTATTATTGTAACTTTTATGCCGGACCTGGGGAGAGGAAAAAGAAGGAAGTGGGGGGAGGGGGGATACAAAACAACAAGAGATAGAGCACAATAAAAAAGGACAACGTATTCCCAACTGCTGCACCTACAAACAAACGACCGAAAACAGCAGAAGGAGAAGAAAGGCACAGATAAACCAATCAACTATATTATTGTGTGTGTCCCTGTGAGTAACTGCATGTACAAATGTGTGTGTGTGTGTGTGTGTGTGTGTGTGTGCATTTTAGCTAACATTCTAGCTAAAACAGAAGTTTGTAACCCAATTATTATTCAGACAAAATATCTTTCTTCATACCAAGGAAGGTTTTTTGAAGCTAAACATTAAAGCAAAATACACTTCTTGAATGAAAAGTAACAGATACAAACATGCATCAAAAGATCCGGTCACAATCTAATCAATGCATCCAAGTTAGCGGGGCTCCGTAAACAAATGATCTTTTTTGAAGCTGAATGTTAAAGCAAAATACGCTTCTTGAATGAAAAGCTACGTGTGCCAAAAAAGTGAACGTGAACATTCACATGCAAATGTGTTACAACTTATTGCAGTTATGCAATCTTCTGATTCTTTAGAAAAAGCTAGCATTAGAATCTGATTCATCAACTGTCTGGCAGCGCCAAATCCACCTGAGCTTTGGTAGGTTTCCTCCTGTTAGTCCAAACATCACAGACTTACTGCTATTCTACATGTTCAAGCCAATTAGCTGTGCCAAGACTGTCTGCGTGAGAAAGCAGCAACCGACGACAGCAGAGTTTCAGTGCCATTTAGTCGAGCTGTTTTCATTCTCTGCTCACACCCTGCTGGACTGATCTTTCAGGGAGGTGTTAGCGTTCGTGACGTGAGTGCTAGCGGCCCACTCAGGATAACAAATCTGTCAGCGAGGATGTATTGTGCACTCACTTCCCCAGGCCTAATGACAGATGCTGTCACCTACTCGTTTTAGAGAGTGTCTGCATGTGTGTGTGTGTGTGTGTGTCTGTGTGTGTGTGTGTGTTGTACATGTAGTCTTCAACTTGCACACCCTATACAATCGCATTCATTCAGACATAAAGACCATCTCTCAGTGTTTCGATAATTGCTGTACGTAATGCTGGTCTTAGAAACATAAGAATCACTACAGTTTACGTCATCAGTGTAAAAAAGCACATGCATCCGTTTTTGGACGCCTTCTTTTAAAACATTTTGATCTTCAGTCTTATATTTAAGCTACGTAAAAGACCTGGATGTTTGTCACAAGTATAAACCAAGTCTTTGCTAATCTTTTGGACACATTCAGCTGCAGCACTTTATGTGTCCATGGTATATATAATTTATTTAATACATTTAATAAATGAGCAGCATGCGCAAAGAGTTTCTGCAAAAGTTCTGCAAAAGATTAAAAGCGTTATGAGATTTAAAAAAAAAAACCAAATAATCACAGATTCTAAACTAACTTAGGACATTTGTGTTAATGAAAAAAGTCTTCCGTTATAATTTTGAATATATTTGAAAAGATATTTTTGTGTTTGCAGTCTTGTTGTGCAGACAAAATCTATACCTTTTTAGAACAAGCTGAAAACGGTGATAGAGAGTGGACCTGTCTGTAAAGAACATAAATCAAATGTAAATGCAACTCTGTGTGTAGCTCATTATATCATTATTAGTGCTGCTGCGATTATTCGACGTAGTCGAATATGAAAATTGGTCGACGACAATTTTTTGGGTCGTATAATCGGCTGCTTATTTTTGGTCTCAAACGACTCATCTAGCGCTTTTGCTTGTCTGAGTTCGCGTAATTCCCTTCCACACCACTAGTATTTGCTGTGCTCACCCTGCAGGCTACACTCTCTCTTTCCCTCTTTCCCTTTTGAGCATGGTCGGAGGTGCAATGCTAATCCCAATTATGTGTCTGTTTCTGCCAAAGTAAAAGGGACTTTGGCAGAAACATAATCAACAAATAAATGGGTTACTCTTACCACAGTAACCCATTTATTTGTTCATTCTGTTTCTGCCAAAGTCTCTTTT
>JBBPDH010000130.1:11170880-11185253 GCA_037974565.1 Clupeocharax schoutedeni
CATTAAGTAATGTCAACAGGTACAACTTTTTTAGTGTTTTGCTTTGGTACCGAAATTGGTACCGAGAACCGTGGATTATCACTGGTATCGGTACCGAATACTGAAATTTTGGTACCGTGACAACCCTATTCTAGACTATGAGCATTTGAAGCTAAATGGCATTCTATATATTGTATCTGAAACTGAATTGTTTCTATCCATTGTAAATGATTAGTTGACCCCACCGTCGCTTACTAATATGCTAGTTAATTTGACCCATTATCAGGGATTGACACGCGTTACGCAAGCCCGAATAAACATCCGTAGTACACAAAATGCGCATCAGTTCCAGTGTTCACAGCGCAAATGCGTACCTAATTTGTGACTTCATGCTTGTGTATAACCCCCCTATCCCCCCAGAACCACGCCGAGACAAAGACCCCGGCACGGACACCCCGCTCCCCCTGGTGCCCGGCGCGCACAGACCCTCAAAGCCCCCCCGGTGCCCGGCGCTCACCCCTCCCACCGCAACCACACGGAGATACAGTCTTCTGCAGGCATTCTGCATTATTCAGCTCCTGGGGCCCAAATATATTTTTAAAAAATCAAACGTTTTATGTTGGACATTTCAAGATTTTCAAGTCAAAAACAATGAAGTATGATTATTATATTAAATAAAAATGAACAAACATAATAGACAGGTAGTTGTTTATTGCACAGATGTCATTAACACTTAACCATTAAGCGTATTGTTTAGTTGTAATCCAGATGGAATATATCCAAAACATGCTTACATGGCTAAAGATGAATAAACGCTAGTTAGTCATCATTTGTATTATGATGTTACTGGGACAGTGCTAAATGCTAATTGGTTGCTATGCAATATTCATAGTTGTTGGTACCATCTCATTTTGGACTGAAATATTCCTTTGAGAACATGCCTGTTTTTTTTCAAAGCCCAACCAAGCAAACCAAGATCTACCCAGCAAATGGAAAGCAGAAAAGGTTTTCTTTCACCGCTGTCAATCTAAATTGAGCTGCCTGGTCAGCTTTGGCCCAAGCTTGTGACTTGACCCACAGGGAAAAAAGCTACAGAGTGTGAATTGTTCTGAAAAAAAAAAGAAAAAAACCTGACAACTACGTATGACTCTTCTGCTCAGGGCAGTGCTAAGAAGGAAAGTCTTCCATCTGGCACGGCTGTGTTTGACTGGCACATACTTAAACAATGATGCAGTTTGACAAATTTTGAGCAGGGGCTTATGAAAAGTTAACATAAACACAATAGCGGCCTGGAGTAGTGGATCCACCTGCGAGCGTGGTGCTGAAGTGTGAGGTAAAGGCCAACAGCTAATGAGGGAACCCCCAGCTAGCCCCTGGATTAGAGCTTTTGTAATGTAAATGGCTGTCAGATAAAGAGCCTGTGTTTACGCGTACCGTTAATATTTTGATCAACCTGTTTAATAGAGTCGGCTCCTTAATGCACGTGCTCCCGGCCTCCAGTCCGGCTGGCACTGTCGTCGACTCTGTTAGCATGTCATAAATCTCCTACCAGCTTCGGGCCACTGCTCTCCCTGACAAACGTTCATGTTCCCCCGACATGTTCTTTTGAGATGTTTTTGGCAAATTCCGTGTTGTTTCATTTAGATTTTTTGGAACATTAATGCCCAATTAGCAGTCTGAACGACTCCCTTAAAGGAGCGGCAGTCTCATACCTGAATGAGGCTCTATGGACTGGGTGGGCTTTTTACGAAATCCTCTTAACTAGTTTTTCTCTCTCTTTTTTTTTTTTGCTATCCAAACAACGCTTTTCATTTTTGTCCCGCACTTGAAAGGTGGTTTTGGTGTTTTTCTTGGAAAGAGCCTTTTTTCATTCATCGTTACCCCGGCGAATGAGGACTCGCCGTAAAGCTCAGCTGCAAACGTGAAAGCTAAAGCTAAAAAGTGGAAACTGGAGCCTCATTAATTGAATGAGACTCCTTTTCTGGCAGGTTTTCATATGTTCCCTGATTGGGGTCAGTTAAGTACCCCTTCGTAGGGTCTGCTTAACCAAAGACCTCCAGTGTTTGATTCAAAACATCTGTTTATGGGTGTAAACCAGGCCTGGCTGCCTATATTTGTCCATCGCTGTGTCATATAAACTCTTGTGATCACCCTAACAGACAGATTGATTGGCTCAGGCACTTGGCCTGGTTTCATATGGCCAGATAAGTAACGCTTAATAGTTGTCATACTCCACTGTGTGTACGTGTGTATGATTAGTCACGAGAATGATGTATCTAATCCAGTCGATAATTTTGTAAACATGGCATTAATGTTCAGGACATTGAAACAAATATTAACAGGAAATTGGATCCCACATGCTAGATTGCTGGACTGACTAAATAGCCTGGTTTAATGCAATGTAAAGATTCTGTTGTAGATTAGGTCAGCTCTGTATAAGGCATGTCTTCAAAAGTACATTTAAGCTGATTAATTATGACACTTTGTGAATTATTGCTGAATGTAGGCTGTAAACACAAGACAATAATGTTACTATGATTTTAAAAAGCAGCTGTTTTTGATCTATTAATGCACATTTGTTTGTTAATGCACCATTTTTACAGATAACAGCATTTCATACAGTATCAGACTCATCTCCACACAGTTTAATGCTGCTTTATGGAGTATGACCTTGCATTAGTAGCGACATTAGTCTCATAGATCCAGTGCAAAGCTAAAGGAGCCTATTGTGGGCACCAGACATGTCTTGACTGGTGGACTACATTTGAGGTAAGAGGAAAATTGTGTTATGCATATAAAGTAGAATACTAATTTGGACAAGGTGAACTGATTTTTCCATACGAGGAAAGAACTGAAGAAAAACCTTAACATTTGTAGTAAGAGCCTTACTCTTTCTGATGAGACTCAAATCTACTGAATTCGATGATGCAATTTCCCTGTTGTATTTGCTCCATATGTGGCACATCTGGATGCTAACAGAGGAGGTTTTTCTGTTGCCACAGAAGACTTGCAGTTTTAAGCCTGCAATACTGTGCAGGCTTGGGCCTTATAGCTTTTTATTAAAAACGTGTACCCATTTGTGATATACTAACAGGACGTTTGAAAAATCAATGTCTGAAATTATATAAAAAAATTAAAACTGTACTCATGATACGTCTCCTTTTGAGCATCTCTCAATTTCAGGGAAAACATAAAACATGAAACAACTAGACCTGAGTAATGTAATTATAGTCGAATGAGAATTCCATCAAAGTTTTAAAATGTATCTCCATAATTCAGCAACTGAAATGTTATTGAAAGATGTGGGATGTAAAAATGAAGCATTGTACAGAAACCAAGTGATTCTTCTTTCTTTTCAACGTTGGTGATAGGAAACAGGGGTAAGGATGTGTACCAAATTATAATAAAATTGTTATAATAAACAATAAACATTATTTACCATGCATTACCATATAGTCACTTTATTTGCTGTCCAAACTAGCTATGTACTATCTAATCCATTTACACATTATAGAAAGTATTTCTATTGGTGGTGGTGGCGCAGTGGGTAGGATACTTGCCTGTAGACCAAGAGGTCATGGGTTCGAATCCTACCCCCAGCAAACCACCAATGTGTTCCTGAGCAAGACCCTTAACTCCAAGTTGCTCCAGGGAGACTGTGCCCTGTAGTTAGAGAATGGAAGTCACCTTGGATAAAAGCGTCTGATAAATGCTGTAAATGTAAATATTTCTGATAAGCCTGGAATTTAGGCAATTTGTTGTTGTAGTTAAGGTGTTACTGTTATACACTCAAATTACATAACATTCATAGCTTTTTCATCACAACAGTGTTACAATGACCTACATACAATATAAAAAATCAGAACACAATCATTTAAAACCATTTCAAATGTGTGTACTGTTGCACTGCTAAGAAACACTGCACAGCAGTGGTCACTCCAAATGACTTACATTGTAAAAATACATTTACTACTATTTTCCAGTCCATTACTATCCCAACATTCACTACTTGAAAATGAACGGAAGTCCTGAAGTCATTCCAGGATGTGAGATATCATCTCAGAAAAGAAAACAGCAGAAACAATAATGCATTTCATCGTTCAACTTTAATGACTGGCAAACCACAGTAGACTCATATATTGACCTGCGCAATCATAATGGTCCTGCCGTCTGAATGGTCCCTCGCTGCCTTCTTTGGAATCAAAGCCTGAAAAAAGCTCAAAGCTCAAAATTTGCTCAAAACATAGCATGATGTTAATGTAGTTTTTTAAAGTCACTAGCATTGCCATGCTTCACTTTTACGGTTTAAAATCCAGTCCTTCAAAACAAGGCCTGAGTGATAAATCAGCACAAAAATGTTTAATGCAGAAAGCTTGTAATTTGCTATAAAAGTAGCCTTTCATTGGCAATTTGTTATTAGCATTAGTACCTCTGTGGAAAATGTAAGCGTTAGCACCAGGCTAGCTATGTTGTACGACTAAATTTTATGTTAAAAACCTGCTGATAACTGTAATATATTCTTTCATTATCACACCTGCTAGCTATCAGCAGATCTCCTCATCCTTCTCCAGTGAGGGCAAAATATGGTCCAGTTTTAGAAAATATAAAGTGTTAAACTGGTTAAGAGGGCCTACTTACTGCAACCAATTATGTTCAACAAGCAGTTTATAATTTGGTCACATTTTTAAAGATACGATATAAACACACATTTTGATCTAACAGAATGGCCAAGAGATTTCTGATTAACTGTTTGAATACTGTGTTTGCTTTGTCTTCATTATGATAAAAGAAAAGGTGTTGGAAATGTGTGTCCTCATCTTTGACCTGTCGGGAGCATGACAAGTATGTAGATACATAGTTGAAAACAGGCTGCCCCAACTGTAATGTCTTCTGGTGTAATCACAATTATTTAGAAGAGACCTTGTAATCGATCAATCATATTTTGATTTCTTGTGGGTGGGACAATTATTGTGAGGGAGAGCATCACTCTAGATCAGGAGTGTCAAGCTCTGGTTCTGGATGGTCAGGGTCCAGCACAGTTTGATAGTTCTCCTCCTCAAACACATTCACTCAACCAGACAATTAACTGGAGAGGTGAGCCTGTTTCTGAGCAGGGAAATCACCAAAATGTGCTGGACCATGGCCTTCAAGGACTGGAGTTCGGCACCCCTGTTCTAGCCCGTCTGGAATGTCACTTGCTAGGTAGATGAGCGCCAGCATAACCAATGCATTTCTCCTACTTCAAATGTGGCAGGTATATGCCAGGGCCTTAACTAAAAATTGTGTATATAAAGTGCTCTACATTGAAACATTAAAACCATCTGCCTAATATAGGGTAGATCCACCTGCCATAACAGCTCTGACCTGAGGCATGGAATCCAAAAGGTCTCTGAAGGTGTGCTGGGTTATCTGGCACCATGGGATTAGTAGTAGATTCTTTAAGTCCTGTAAATAGCGTGGTGGGGCATCCATGGACAAAAATTGTTCGTTCATCACATCCTTAAAGATGCTTAATTGTGATCTAAGGAATATGAAGGCCAAGCCAACATCTTTGAACTCTTTGTCATGTTCCTCAAATCATTTCTGATCAGTGTTTGTGGTGTGGCAGGGCGCATTATCCTGCTGCAGGAGCCACTGTCATTAGGGATTATTGTTGTCATGAAGGGGTTTAGTTAGTCTGAAACAATGTTTAGGTATGTGATATGTGTCAAGTAACACCCACATGAATGTGCAGACCCAAAGTTTTCCTCTGCTGTCTGTAAACATGAAGAAATTAATTTGGGGCCCCCATGACCCTGTCATTGGTATTCCCGTTGTTCTTCCTTGGACCACTTTTGGAAGGTACTAACGTTTTGGAGATGCTCTGACTGCTCTCCGATCCTTACGCTTGACTATTTTCCTGCTTCCAGCAAATTAACTTCAAGAACGGACTGTCCACTTGCTGCTTAATATGCCCCACCTCTTGGCAGGTCCCATTGTACTGAGATAATCAGTTTTATTCCCTTTTAATTTTATTCCCTTCCCCTGTCTGTGAGTTTAATGTTGAGACTGGTAGGTGTATACGTTAGCATATAGGTCACAAGCTTTAAATAAAACATGTAATGTATTTCACATTCTGCAAATGTCTGTGGTAAATCTAGAATGGTCTGAAATGTTCCTGTGCAATGCCTTTAGTTTAGCTCTGACACACTACTAGAAACCTGTAGAATGCTAGCAGAAATTAGCACCTATGTTTTAGTATTTATGGTCTGAACTGAAGGCCTGGCACTAACCATGGCACTGGCACCACTGCAGAAAGTACATAACAAAGGCTGCTAGAAATCGCCTACTAACTTTTAAGGTAAGCATGTGAGGATTTGGGCATGCAGTTTGTACAGTGCTAATTCGTGGCTGTATGGTAGCTACATTAGCCTTGTTGTTCCAAAATGAATGAAGCTAACCTCAGGCACCAAACAGTTCTTGGCTGATCGTCTTTATTTGGAGTGTGTGAAAAACATGTATGTTTGTTTTTTCGTCAAACTGCCACTTTAAGCACATATGGTTAAAATATGGTTTGAGTGAAGTGCTTTTTCCTTTTTGCTAAGATGCTGAAGGAAGCATTGTTTAGCAAAGAGAAAGCAGCACTGCAGCTTATTGAAGCTGAAGTGATTATAAGATTACTGTGTGTGGATGGCAGTAAATAGACGACTTTCTAACACACAAAGCACAAAGCAACCTCCCCTTGGGCCTTTTGCCATTGTTTCGGAGCGTATTCTACAGATCACAGATCAGTTTCCAAATATGAAATGAGAATATACACAAATATTTGTAAATGTTTTGGGCTCTGTTGGTACCGCAGAGCTGGAAATGTGGAGTCTCGTTTCCTTTGCTTTGCCACAATCGCAATTTGAATCAGTAAAATAAACAATAGGAATGTGTAATTACTCAGAAATGCATACGGCTGGTATTATCGCTACTCAAACAGCCATTTTCTTACTTTTGTAAGTACTTTTCTGAACATAAATAAAGAAATAATTATGCACTCTGACTTTGAATAAGCGTTGAATAAAATCAGGTTTCTGTAGATCTAATGCCAACTGCAGAAACTTTACTTAGGGCTAGTATAATTGCTAATACAGCTTTTAAACATAATTGCATCTACTTTTCTTCTTCGTCTTGTTCTTGTTCTTCTTGTTTTTGCTGTTCTTCTTCTTCTTCTTCTGCTTCTGCTTCTTCTTCTTCTTCTTCTTCTTCTCCTTCTTCATTTCTTTCCAGTGAGCATCTTAAGCACTGCAGCACCATAAACCTATACTGGGCCTTAAAGTGTATTACATACTCTAAAGACATTAATGGTACAAATTAGCTAGTTTTTAGTTTATCAGTCAAGATACGTTGGGTGTCTAATGTTTAGTTTTGCACAGGAGCACAGACAAATGTAGCTAACAAGCTAACAATGAAGGATTGAAACCACCAGTTGTACATCCTACTGGCCAATATCATCATGCAATCGCTTCAAACTGTGTCATACATTATAAGTAGGTGTGTGATGCTGTAGGCATGCCAGACTGGTGGCATTTATCATGTGTTACTTTTCAAGCAGCATTAGCCTCTTGTTCCAGCGCAAACTAAAGCAAACATCATAAATGTTTTGGTTGATTGACTACATTCGGGGTAAAGGAAAAATTGAGTACATTTGCTATTTGGCCAAATCATCACTTTAGGACAAGCGCAGAGAAAACCTTTACAACAAGTTCAGTTGGCCTTACAACAAGACTGAATAGGACACCCAGTTTTGAAGAAGAGCGATGGGCTTGAACTTGTTACTGAAGCTATAGAGGAGAACATCCTCCGTGCTCTTGTCATGTGTTACTTCTGAAAAGCCCTGAAAAGTGGGGTTCACTTTGGGGCTGGCTTTTGAAAGGAAAGGGGCTTTTGTGCCGTAATTGCTCCATAATGAGGGCTCGGGTGACCTCCTGCCACATCATGGCCATGTTTTTTTTATTTACTCGTCTGCTCCAAGCCAATGGCTCCGTTAAAAATGCTGGGGGGGAAAACAAGCCGTTCCAAGCTCCTGCATGGAATTTGATTTCTCCCAACAGCTGTCTTGCTTTATTTGACCATGAAGCCGGGGAAGCACCCATCTCACATCAATCACGCAGGGCCGACGTTTCCTGCAAACTGTACTACAAGGATAAATGGTGAGGCGGGAGGAGGTGAGGGCTAAAATAAGAGCATTGCATTGGCAGAGGAACAGCTGGAATGATGCTGTTGTTTATGTGGTCTAATGCCTTGCCCCATTAGTTTGATGTCTTTGAGAAGTCATTTGCTGCACTTTAGGAGAAGACTCAACACTTCCATGGAGAAATATTACTTTTAATAGGGTTTCATTGTGCATGTAGGAATAAAGCACTCTAAGGCTAATGATTTTTTCATCTTAGTTTCTTTTCAATTACATTGAAATTGATCTGAAGCTGGACTTTTTTTATCCAAGTAACCGGGAATAATCTTGCAATGACTTAACCAACATTACTTTTTGACTGCAAAACTGAATGCCATAAATGCTGCAGGCCTGACTTATGCACTTTGTGTATCTTCAAGCAAATTATAAGCCTCTTTTTGATGGCTACAGCATGCAGAACACACATTTTGGCCACTGCAAATTATAAACTGCAACCGTTAAGCTTTCAGACACATACAAATAGTGTTTACTTTAAAGGGTGGCTTTGGGTGAGTGCCCTCTGCCTGGCATGGCCCTGCAGACCGGAGGAACAGTGGAGACTTTATTCCTCATCACCTCAATTCTTCAACCTCCTCCGTATGAACACCACCTCCCAGAAGCTCTACGGCCGCTCAAGCTCTATGAATGGGCCGTAAGTCAATCCAAACATGTATATGAGGCATACAGACCCTTAAATACAGTGCTGTAAGTTTGAACCTTGCACCATCGTAAAAATGTCACCAAGTTGCCATTCTTCAGCTTTAGCCTTGTACCGTGAGCCGTAAAATATTACCTGTGGCTCATTCAGTCAATTGCAGTGTGAGATTAGACCATGTTAGAAGCTTTTCCCATCCAGGCCTTGCATTTGTAATATTTCCAAATGAATAGGGCTCCTATCTTAAAAGGGCAGGCGTGCTGCAAAGCCACCACCACAGCAAACTGCATCCAACAGTAATAACCGCATCCCTCTCTTAACGTGAAGGCCATACGTTTGACATTATCACATGCAATTTCTTTTTGAACTGAATGACTAAAAAGCGTGTTGTCAAAGACAGTCCAATCAAAACAAAAGGCGAAGCATGGCTGCAGAAATGTGGAGCAGTGCTTTGGCCGAGTTGGGTTTCAGTCTAATTGGGATCATACGCAGCATGTGCAGTTTTGGCACATAGGTTAGATTAATCAAAGCTCCTTTAATCGTGTTCAACTCTCCTGTGTGTGTGGCTGGGCGGACTATCAAACTCATGCCTGGACTGCACTACTTGTGCTTCGATTGGTGATTATGTTTGTGTGTAAAGGCTTAAGGCAGTCCTTAGTTAACACTGGTTAGTTTCAACATGTCCTTTTACTTAAATCTACACATCTGGGAGGAAAGTTAGAGCTCTTTTGTGCTAGAATGACTTTCTACAAAAATCAGCTTAGATTGTGATCTGAAATGGGATGTTTATAACCTTTTATAACCTTTAATGCTCAGGCTATAGGTTTTGGAACTGAAATGCAGTTGCCGTTAATTGCTCCACAACTTCCACAGTACTAAGAGGGCTGTCCGAATATTTAGCAGATCTTTAACGGGGGGACCATACACCTCACTTATCCCCCACCTGCCCCATTGCCATTCAACACTGCTGGCCCACAACAGGCCCTTAATGATTGAACTGAATCACATATGGAAATCCAAATTACCCAATTCCTCTTGGGTGACTCTTCTCCTGATTGTAATTTATGCTGGAGGTTGTTTCTTTCCAACAAACAGCCTCCACCGAGACCCAAAGGAGCAAACCTGAATGGAAAAAAGGAAGAAACTATTGGAAAAATCACAAATAAGGAAATAACAAATAACTGTGATAAAAATGTAAATAAAATGACTTTTTCTGTTAATGAATTTCAACTGAGAAATATAAGTTGCTGTTATGTCTACAGGAATATGGAAGGAGGTAACATGATACAGTATGCCCATAATATTTAATAAAATATTTACCAACAGAATGCATTTGAAAAATAACTATGCAATAAATAATTACTCTCAAAATGTTAAATTATAATGCTTCTAGCAGGGGTGCAAGACGTGCGACTGCGCACGTCTGGGCATTTGTCCCGGTAACAAAAAGTGTGGGGACGAAATAAATGTCCTCTTTACCTTGTTGAAACTTTTTATTGTATGTTTAACTTTGTTTAACTTATGTTTAACCTTTATTGTATTTTTTGCATGTTCTGTCACAAGAATTTCACTTGTGAATCACATGCTATTATTATTATTATTATTATTATTATTATTAGTAGTAGTAGTAGTAGTAGTAGTATTGGTATTAGTATTATCATAAGAATTTTTTTGGCAACCTTTTCCGTGCAGTGAACGTTTTATTTTTAACTAGAGATTTTCTCGCATTATTGTTCATTAATTTTGCCTGCCTATTTACATTGCATTCATGCTGCGTCACGCATTTTACGTGTGATCACATGTTATTCGCAACATGATCACATACTCACTTGTAAACACACGGGCATGTGTGACTTATTTGCCCACTATTTCAGGAACACTGGTTTCACGCTGAAGTTTTTGAAGTAATTTGGCATCCCTCTGGCTCCTGGTGGAGGCAGGTATTGGAAGCTGCTGGACCCTCCTGGTGTCTTTCGTGGCCCCCCTCCTGTGGAAGTGTGTCTGCACCTGTCTTTAATCTGCATAATGACCACAACTCGGATACGGGTGGGTGAGTACTGACGAATGGCTCCGTCGTCTGTCTGAGACGGTGGGTGGGTGGGTGGGTTCTGATGGGGGGCGGGGGTATGGCTGCAGATGTACATGCTATACTTCTGGACCACTAAATAGAGTCTTCGGCACAAAAAATGTATGTTATATTAGTAAATTCTTAACATCCTCTTCCAACAACAGAAGTACATGTTCTTTAGAATAATTTGTAATTATAAATTAATAATGAATTAATACAAATTAAATTGATGCACATTGATGCCCATTTGTGCGAATACTTAGACCTTGTTCTCTTTTCCACCATGTTCTTTAGATTCATTTGCAATAATAAATGATTCTGGTGAGATGATGTGAATGAGATGAATGAGATGTGCCCCCGCTTCACACAATCACCCGGTGTAACTGCTACAAAAAGACCACCAAGCGAAGAAGAAGAAAAAGTGCATCATGAAGCAGGGGTTTCAGTGCAGCTGGTCCGGGACCAGTGCACGTGTCCAGCTGCACAATAGAAACAGATTGTATGTCCCTTAGGCTTGTTTCTATTATTGAGCTCTGTCTCATCCTGACTGTGCTTGTCTGGAGTTTATTCTTGCACACACTGTTATTGCGCATTCACAGTTTTAAGTGACTTGAAGAACAAACACTTTTAACTGAAAGGACCATATTGTGGCTGAAAGGACCATCAGCACCTCACTGTAGAGGCCGTGACGCCTTTCGCAGCAGTCTGTTATACTGGACATCCCATGATAATAAAATGTTATAAATTAATTTTGTGTAACTAGATTATATATACATGTATATATATACACACACATATATATATATATGTGTTCTTTTATTTAGTGCTATTACATATTACATTTTGGAGAAACCATTATTGAGAATATATATATATATATATATATGCGGTCGCGCAAACACGCACATACACTATATACTGTATATGTAGTGCGCGCATATTAGCGAATGAGTTTTCTAGGCCAACATAAATCCATGAAGCTGGAGTTTGCACTGCAAAACTTATGTCATTATTATCATTATTATCCCTGCAGAGCGTTAAGCATTAAGCTGGCCACGTAAATACCAGGAGGAAGTAATTGTGGATTATTATAGTGAGTGGGGCTGGTTCACAGGACTGGTGATGAAGAAGTAAAGAGAATTTGGCCACAATTCGACTGATCTCAGTAGAGGTCCTCTGCACTTCAGGAAATAAACACCGAGATATTCTGTGTCTCATGTAATGAGGGAGTCTAGTATTATCATACACATAAAAACGGCTCTTTGAGTACATTATTGAAGTGGTCACGCTTAAATAAAATCTTACATCAACACAGTTACTGCCAGAAAGCACGTTTAACTCATCGCGTATGGAAATGTAATGTTTTGCTTGCCACATTTTAATTATGAACCACTTTTGAACTAAAGTAGCATATTTGTATCGGTAGTTTATGATTTTGTACTGAACCACGTGCATCTTGTTTATATACGCTAAGCTTATATAGACTACATAAAATCTGCGGAACAGTCAGTGGACCATTTATGTTGAGTTAGATATTTGCATTTAATAAAAGTACAAAATTTTATAAAAGTACATTAACAAAAGTATAAAAGTACAAAAACAAATGCAGCAATGGCTACCATTAAATACACATTTTTCTGTTATTATTATTATTTTGTTGTTGTTATATAAATAATTATACATAACCAAATCTAACCCGCACCGTTAGATCCTATTTCTTTTCTAATTGTGAAGTTTCTCCACCCTTACAGTAATTAATACCCAGTTATTTCGCTTCATTAGCTCGGGCCCGAGAGCAGCTTTGACAGAGGCCGAACTGAGCTCCGGGCCCGTTTCTGATCTGTGATCTCTCTTCTGTGATCTGTGATCAGTGATCTGCTCTACTTGAGACTGAAGTAGCCTACTCCAACACCGTCTACCTCCTGAAGAACAGAACGGAATAATAACGTCAAAGTTTATGTAGAATAAAATAGCAGCATGAACGCAGGCGAGTATGTTTCAGCGTGCGAGTGTGTACATTGTTTTTGCCAATTACACACGAGGAAACAATAATTACAGTGAATAAACGGCACTGCTTATAAATAGAATAAACTGTCCGTGATTTCTAAATGATAAACAGGGAATAATAATGGTGATGATGATGATGATGATAATAATAATAATAATAATAATAATAATAATAATAATAATAATAATAATAATAATAATAATATAAACTATTAACAACAACAACAACAACAACAATAATAATAATAATATAATAATAATAATAATAATAATAATAATAATAATAATGATGATAATGGTAATAATAACAATAATCTTTTTAGTTAATTTTATTATTTATTTGATATTACTGTTAATGAAACGACCACAACAAGAACAATTATAATAATAAAATGTTTTTATTTTTATAATAATAATAATTTTAAAAATGCATTAAATCTACATGTTTTAGACCGTATTGAGTTATTATATTTATTTTCGACTTAAAAAAAATCCACATAAATATAAATCATTAAATACGTTGTGAATCCTGAGGCGCATGGAAAAATGTATTTCTGCGAAATGTAACGATGTAACTAAAACAGGTCATTTAACGCTGTTTACTCACCGTGTGACCAAACGGAACACATTCAGTTTCATTTTCCCTCGGCTGTACTGTGGGTTTCAATCAACTGTGGTATTAACAAGGTTTGTTGAGTAGGAATGTAAATATTTATCAATAAACTGCAAATGAATACGGAGCCATATTTGACTACATTAAACCTCACAAACCCTTAAAATCTACCCTCACATTTATTACTACCTATAAAGTCCTGCTGAAAATTAAAGTAATTGAATGTTCTGTCTCTGCCTATTATGTATGTCAGTTGCTTTAATTATTTTTCTTTTAGTAAATGTTTTATTTTGACCCTCAGGACTATTTACACCGATACATATATATTAATTAAATGGTTGTGGTTCTAAAATATATTTTTTTCTTGTCTAATCTGTGGCTCCACGTCAGTGTCCTATGAAGGGAGAACAGCAGTGAGGACAGCAAGTCAAGCTCATGATAATGTTTTGTTATTAATAAAGAAACCTACCGGGCTTTCCAGGGCCTGTTTTCCTCCACTCGTGCTTCTTCTCCCTCTCTTTCCTGGGGAGAGTTTTTCTCAAGGTTTATGAGAGCAGAATGTTTGCAGTGATGTCTTTAGCACTGCTGCTGTTGGACTAATCCAAAGATCCTGAGATTTCACCTCCTACAGTCCACACTGACCTGCTGACAAGTTTCTTCACACAAGCACACCAGCAATTCTAAACTCTTCGTCAATGTTAGTCTTACGTTTCATTTAAGGTTCATTTAACGTTATTTCTATCTTATCTCTTATCAGTATTACAAATATATATGTAATGTAGGAAATATATATATATATATATATATATATATATATATATATATACACACACATACTGTAACATGTATACTAG